>SKCR01043765.1:0-37238 GCA_019454045.1 Zanthoxylum bungeanum
AAAAAAATGTACTTGTGCCAATCCTCATATGCTAGACCAAGTCTAATTGTTGAACAAAGTTAGTGGAAAAAATTCTTTAAAATATAAAATGATATTATATCATTGCATCTTACTTTTGTAACTTGAAGTACATTTTACCCTAATCTTTAAATCAATTTATAATCATATTAACACGCTTTATCTCCTGGACCGGTCCGGACGGTTCTTGTTTGATTCCATTTTTTAAATTAATTTAAAAATTGAATTTAAAAAAATTGGGATTTGAAATTTATTAATTTGATTTTATATTATATTAAATTAAAAATTTAAATTTAAAATAAAATAAAAGAGTTTAAACTTAAATTTTTAAGAACTTAAGTTTTCTACGTATCCTATTGGGGGTGAGAGAAATCAAAATTCACGTAGTTCCATTATATTTTTTTAGATAGTTCCCCATTAATGGTCATTATAATTATTTACTCATCATCATTATATGTGTCTATTATTGATCATTCAGCTCCCGTTGTGCTTGCATTTGCAGATGCATTGTCGAACAAATCTTCAAAGTAATCGGGGCATCTTCTTGTTATATCAGATTCGCTCGGTCTAATCATTTATACATATTGTTACTTCTAAAGTGCTTGAATGTAATGAAGACCATCTCACTTCCATAATATTGTCTCATAAGCTGAAGGCTTGTTCAACCGCAACGGTTGAAACATGTGCTGTCAGCATCTCTTTAATAATAATTGATAAAACAAGATAGATATTTTGATGTCGGTTCCACAGTCAAGTACTTTGAAAATTTTTACTTATTAAACTTTCAGGATGAAACTCAAAATTTATTGATAAATAATTATATAATTCCGAGTTGGTAGTCGTGGTTTCCCTATGTTTTTTATTTCGTTGTAGTAACCAACGATCACCTATACTAAGTCTTGAATGTATTACAGGTTCGCTACTAGATTGTCCTTATGATTGTCAATTATATTTACTGATATAATCATTAAATAAATATAGTAAATCATTTTTTATTTCGTATATTATTTTTCTAATATTAATTTCATCATCTATTCCTAAAAATTTATAGTAAGTTTGTAAGCCACTATTCAAACCTTCTAATTTAAATTTAGGATAAAAAATTGTGCCAATAAGATAAAGTAATGAAATGTCTTTAAAATAAGTTAATTATTTTCTCTTCATAACAGTAATATCTTCAAATAAAATAATATCATTAATATTTAAACTTTCAGCATGTTTATATAGAGTGCCGACAATATTCAAACATTCAACAATAAATAAATTTATTGTAGGATAATAAACTCCACTAAAAATACTTGTTACATCATTAAAAACTTTTTAAATTTCTAAAATATTTTCACAAATATCTCATTGACTAGGCAAAAGTGTTATATGTTGAACATGTTGGAAAAAAAAATTACATAATACATCTTTATATTGAAAAGTTTGAATTATAAGAAAATAAGTTGAATTCCAACGAGTTGGAATATCTCGTGAAAATTTTACTGATTTAACACCATTTAATTTACAAAACTTGGCTTATTCTCTCATGACATTAGAATATGACCAAATACAATTAAGTGCAATCTTAATAGGATTAATGTGTTATTCTAAATAAGTCAGACAATCTTGAACACATAAATTAAGGACATGACATGTGCAATGAACATGAAAAATTTACCCCTAAATTTAGTTGGCATATTTATTTTAAATCTCTAATTAATGTAGTATTTGCAGATGCATTGTCAAAATCAATTATTAAAATTTTACCTAATAAACCATATTCATCAAAAATTACTTTAATCATTATATAAATATTTTTGCATGTTTCATGATGCATCAATCCAATGACAATTCACACCCATGTATGAGTGTGTAATAGTGATGAATGCTTATTTTTGATCAATTTATGTTTCTTCCTAAGAAAATGATATAATTCATGTAATTTATTAGATGTGTCAAGTAATTCATCATATTCAAAGGAATCATGTACTTTTTCCTCATCGTTTTCCTCAAAAGATCATCAATAGCCATGAAAGAGAGATCTATTGTTCCCCTATCGCTCTCCTCCTCGGATGAGCTAGTGTCACTATCGCTCCAAGTTGCATTCATCACTTTCTTCTTGAATTTTCCTTTGAATCTTCTTATTGGACAATCGAAAATCACATGACCCGACTTTTCACACTCATAACATATGACTTTATATTTGTTGTGCTTATGTGGCAAATTCTCATCCAACCGAAATTTTCCTTTATACTTTTTGGCTTTGAGGAACTTCTTGGTCAAATATGCCAACTCATCATCACTATATTCTTTTTCATCACTTGAGCTAGCATCATCAATTTTTCTCACAAATGACTTAAGGATTATTTTATTTTTATTATTTTCTTATTCTTCCCTTAGGTCCATCTTGAGCTCCATCTCATATTCTAACAATTTCCCCATCAAATTATCCAATTTCAATTTCAAAATATTTGATGGAGGAGGTGCAAATCCTATACTCTTTAGAGAGTGACCTAAGAATTTTTTTCACTTGATCACTTGAGTCAATATTTTTCCCCAAAGCGCTAAGTTGATTCACGATCATTATAAACTTAGAAATCATTTGCTCAATGTCTTCATAGACTTCCATTTTAAAGCTATCCAACTCGCACATGAATTGGTTGATCTTCGACTCTTTGACTTGGCTTGTGCCCTCATTGATCATTTCCAAAGACTTCCACAACTCATATGCATTTCCAAATTCTGGAAGCTTGTTAATTTGACTCTGATCAATTTACACAAAGAAGATTATTAAATGCCTTAGCATTTCGAGAGGCTTCCATGAAATCCTCACCGATCCATTCAAAATGTGGCTTCAGAAACTCCACACCATTGTTATCCTTATTCATTGGCATTCTTGTACCATTTGTGATCACTTTGAAGGATTGCAAATCAACGGCTAGAAGGTAATTCAATATCCCCATCTTCCAATAGCTATAATCGAATTCGGTTTAGAAGAGAGGTCCAGTAGTTGAAAATCACTTGGCAAGATTCGTTGAGTAGCTTGTAGAGGCCATAATCTATTCTCGGTCGGTTAGGTTTTTGTTGAGAAAATCTCGCTCTGATACCAATTGAAATTACCTACAAGCTCACAACAAACAATCTCTATACCCAAGAGGGATGAATTGGTTGATGGCCTAAATTTGCAGAATTAAAATTCTTATTGATTTTACACTACTAAGCTAGTAACTTTAACAATTAAGCTTATCAATCAATTTCTCAATCATAATATATTACTAATATGCAAGTCACTAAATAATATATAAGTATTGTACTGATATAAATGAGTTTAGAGATAGAGAAAATTGACACCGTATTTATAGTGGTTCAGTCAACTTTTTGCATACGTCCACTTCATCAAGCCACGCTTGACAATTTCCACTAAGTTGAATCAACAACTTACACTGAGTTTTTCGTGGCTCACTCACAATCAAGAGTTTTATCCTTTAGGTTCACTCCAAATATTTATACAAAAGTTTTCTAATGGCTCACTCTTAAACCCTTACAATAATTTTTGTTCATAGGCTTACTCACAATATTTACACAAATTTCTCTTTTGAGAATACCCACTCAACAAAGGACTTCCCAACTAAAAGTGTTTAAAAGATGGAGGTTAAAATACCACTTGGATACTCACAAAGATAATGAAGATTTAGTGTGAGTTGCTAACCCAAGAAATCAATATGAAGATGTAGTGTGTGAGCTTGATTATGAGAGTGTATTATAAAGAATATTTTGTTTACTCTCTATTTTTGCCTTAGAATAAATTGTATGAAGGTTCAAGAACTTTGCAAAAATGAAATAGGGACTCAATATATAGAGAAAATGAAAGCAGTCTCTAATATTTGTGTTGAGGCCGATATGTCGGTATGTCATTACAACGACTATAAAAATTACCGTTTGACACCGGTAAGCGCAAACAAGACCAGATTACTGACCAATATGGAGATCGATATGGATCATGTCGGTTTTTGAGAGCATGTAAAATATGAAGGTTGATCGATATGAATGCTGGTATGCTCTATACATGTTCCAGTAACTATGCAAACTCCACAATGACCCGTATGGAGTAGCCCGGTTTCAGAGGCGATGTAAAACTGCTCATAAAAGAACAGGGTCATCGGTATGCTGGTGTGGGGGACTGGTATGCCGGTCTCAGTGTCAAAATGAAGGATTTGAAGATTTAAAAATATTTTACACATGAGCCTAATGCATCCAAGTTAATATGCATATGTCCTATGACCTTATGGACTTAAATTAACAACTCACTTACAAAGAGAACCCTAAGTTAAGACCACATAAGATATTCTTCAATAGGCGCTAGTCTTCACATCCATTTACTCTTCATCACTAATTGCTTCAACATCTTTTTGTAGTGTCCACTAATGCACGTCGAAGTGTTCTAGTGTTGCATCATCAAAATCCATCTTGTGAATATGTTGCTAACAGATGCAACAAATGTGACTTCATACACAGTAAGTTCTAGGAAAGATTTAATATGTATGAAATTTTATCCTAACATTGCTTTTAATACAGCATACAATCAAAATATTCTAACAATGTGCTTGGTTTATAATTTCTCTTGAGAATAAATAATAGAGAAAGAGTAAGAGAATAATCTTTTTTGGGTTAGTTTTTTGTAGGGGTGAATAATCATAATCATTCTCCTCTTATTCACCCCTTATTTTCCATAATCTAGATTCCTTTAAAACATGAGAATGATCAAACTCGCTTATGGTGATTCATATCCATGTGTAAAGTCTAATTTACTTTTAATGAAAATTAAAGACAACCGTTAAATAAAGTGAATATAGACAATTGAATCCTTTTCACCTTCTTCTCTTTATGATTATTAGAAAAAATATACTTGCAAGGCCCGACTCGAAAGTAATATAAACTGATTGCCTTTTGTTATTTAAATTGTTAAAAGTTTTATATAATTTTTCAATATAGATTGATTTTCAAAACTCAAATATATTTTAATGTATTTAACAAAGGTTGTTAATGAAGTTCCAAGCAATATTTATACAAAACTCAAACTCATAATCCATGATTAAATCAAATAAGATCATTTGTATTCTTTACTCAACCTCATTCTTTATTAGTATTAGACTCGTCTTATTCCCACCTCAATAATAAAAAGTATCAAACATAGCCTAAAATACTTCAAATAATACGAGCATATATACAATCAAAAGCACCGATACCATTACCATTTTTTTAACCATTATTAATAGAGCCTGTCATGTGTTGATGTTTAAGCCACAGATTGTTGTACCCCACGTTGTCTGGACTTTTTTATATATAGAAAAGTTGCTTTTCCATTTTCATTTTCGCTTTATTCTGAAGCATTTTTTCCTCTAAACTTTCACCAGGTATACAAATGAACTTATTCAGTTATTATCTTCACTATAAGCCTTAAAGTATCTAATTTAACATTAAATTAGATCTCTATATATACTGTTCAAAGAGATATAGAGACTCTCAAGGTAACTCAATAGTTTTGAGATCTTGTTCAATCTGTCAGAAAAGATCATGGCAAGAGCTGGGATCACTACAGCAAAGATGCCAATACTAAGGTATAATGTTTATTTGCATTGTGTTTTTTTTTTTTTCTAATTTTTTTAAAAAAAAAGGTTATATGAAAATTATCAATTATATATTCAATATTTGGTATGTTATAAAAAATACATAAATCATGAAACCTTGTTCACTGATTCACCAAAAGATTGAAATGTGTATCAAAAGTATAGAAATGTCCACATATTTATATCAAAATTATACTCGATATTCGACACAAGTTTTAATGGTATACACAACAAATTTGATACACTTTAACAATCTTTAGGTGGATTAATAAACAAAATTTTATAATTTTTATATTTTTGATAACGTGTCAAATATTGGGTATACGATTGATAATTTCCCTTTTTTAAAAAGATAAAAGAGATCAAACCCCAAATTCATTTTTTATCCTCTTATACTTGATCATGAGGTTGAGACATTTGGTTTGTGTCATATATTTATAGAGAAACGAAGAAGTCTCCGGTGTTTCACTGTTCCTGTTGTATACACCTTCACAAGTAGCAAAAATTTAACGTATAAAGGAGTATACACCAAGAGATTTTTTCAAGAGAAACTTTTGTTTTTGTTTACTAATTATGGGAAAAATGCACGATGAGCCAATCCACCTGATATTTAACCGAAAATTTAGGTGATAGCTGTCAACCACATGCATGTAAAACGCATTGTGTTTGCTCGATATTCAGAGTAATAATATTAAGGCAAAAATGTAAAACTCACCCTCTAACTTTCACGTTTTTTCATTTCAGTCCTCTAATTTTCAGTTTTGTCAATTCAATCATCTAACTTTCAATTTTTGTCAATTCAGTCCTCTATTTGATATTCGAGTTTTGCATTTTTTGCATAATATTAATAAGTGATAGCAGTTTGGTTGGTGTAGGGAAGCTATATAAGAAAATTTCATCTGGATTTAGCAAAATGGAGGAAGCACTAGACGATCAAAGAAGGTTTTACGAGATCATTTAAAGTAGGGTTTAGTAACTTAATTGGGTTCCGCATCCTCGTTCCGGATTTATTTTCCTCAAGGCCCATGAACATGTACTGGACGATGTTCCAAATGGCGCGGCTTCTTTTGACCACCAGAATTTTTGGCTGAGGAGCCAGGACAGCGTCGGGAAACCAGACTCCGATTATTCTGGCTTTTAAATTAATTAATTATTACTGATTTAGAAGAATACTCTACTCGAGTGTGCGATTTCTGAAATTATCTATAAACATTTAAAAAAAATACTTTACCCAAGAGGGGAGGGGATAAATTGGGTGCTTAAAAAAATGAGAAATTAAAAATCTTTTCAATATTAAGCTACTTATTTAGTAGCTTTATCGATTATGCTTAAAATTCAGTGTCCCCAATCAATATATTCAACAATGAATAATAAATAAAATATCGATTTTTACTTTAATTGTCTAACAGTGATTATCAATATTAATTTTAATAATGACAAGTTTAATATTGATATGGAAAAATAATATAAAACTTGCAATAAATAAGTGAGATATGGATAGAGAAATTGACACCGGATTTATAGTGGTTCGGCCAACTCTTTGCCTACGTCCACTACTCAAGCCACGCTTGAATTTTTCCACTATGTAAAATGAATCTACACTTTACCACGAGAGTTTTCCGGGTTCACGCCCAAACCTTTACAATAGAGGTCTTTCTTTCAAGGCTCTCTTAACCTTTTACAATAAATTCTCCCATGAGAGTAATGACCACTCACACAGAAACAACAATATGGGTACTCACAAAATATTACAAAGAATATTGAAATGTGAGTATCTCAACCCAAATGTATCAAAACTCACTAATATGAATATGAAGATGAAGATAAAGATGAGATATGAGCTTTTTCAAATAAAGAGTGTAAGATTGAAGATTTGAAACTCTATTTAATTATTTGGGAATTCACAAAAAATTATAAAGATTTGGATGTAAGTGAATTTTTGTAACACCCAGCCAGAGGCAGGATGCTACCGGCATGATACATGATTAACTCATCTCCATAAGCCTCCAAAATTACAGAAAATCGGACATGATGTATCCTAAAACTGGACAACCTGGATCACAGTCCAGCATCAATACTGAATCTAAGAAAACATCAACAAACAAAAGGTTATTAGGTCCACACAAAACACATCAGAATCATATCCTAAGAGCTCTGTGCCCACATCATCTATCAGCACTCAAGGGCTCTGTGCCCACAACATCATAAACAATCAAAACATTTACTTAATATATAGAAATAACGTGCTCAGCACGACAACCAAGACAATAACCAAATATCCTAAACTTCTAAAACTTCTCCCATGATACTTGTGAGGGTGACTGTCGCTTGAGTGATCCGCGTCTCGGGCATTGCTTCCAAAACGGAAGTGGTTGACCTATCTGGTAGCCAACCTACAAAACTAGCAAACTGGTTTGGTGTGATTATAAAACTCAGTAAGTAACCATATTACTACTACAAACAGAACATACAAGTCAATCACATTAGAAGTTTACCAGAATTATCAGGTTATTATGAGTTTTATAACTATCAACTTTTATTTTCCTTTTTACTTTACCATGACAAATTCTCATATATACATATTCACATATATGCCAATCTATTAGCCAAACATTCAAATCACACAAAACATCAACACAAACATCACAGAACAAGTCATTTTACATCGAAACCATTTCCATCATATGAGACGTGGAGTCAGATTTATTATACTTTATTACGATTAAACATCTTTGAAATATCATCAAATTGATAAAACAAATATATTTTCTTCAATTCAAAACATACTTTATTTAATTCAGAACTCATTTTCTTCTATGCAAAATAATCTTTCTTCAACTTTCTTTAATCACAATAACCTCACGATAGCTTAACATTTATGACTCATATGCATCCACTCTTATCAATGCAGAAATCATATCTCACTTCTCTTATATTCATGTACATCCAATTCCAGAATTCCTATTTGAAGCCATAACTAACATCAGAAGCTTTCAACCACATTCTGTTCTTTTACAATATACGTATATATTATAACAAACGTGACATACATATTATAACATCTTTCTATTCACACCGGTTTTCAAGGCATTCATTCATTCCACATAAACGTCTATAGTCCACACATATCACGAAATCTATCATACACACACATATAATCAGGTATACATGCAATCACCGTGTAACTGTCAATGAAACATATACAACAGTCAACGTATCCAGAAACACACAACCAAGACAACACATACATATGAGTTGGCTCACACATACAAATCTCGTACGAGACTCATTACCTATTTTAGAATAGATATGAGATGAATATCATCTGAACGAATTTCCTAACCAGCTCGACTACTATACCACGAGAACATCAACGATTCAAACATACATACATGCATGCATATCACGACACACCAAACTCATCGCACGACTTTTCATACACAAGTACATCCATGACAATCACTCCAAGATATCATTCAAATATTCACAAACATATATATATTTCAAACATACAAATATACATATTAATACGAATACAAATGCCATAACTTTAACGGTCCTCGTATCTTTCATTCACCGATTCAACATACTTAGTTTCATATTTTCTATTTGGAAACCTTTAATACAGAGCTTATTACTTAAATATTTTCATTCAAGAAATTCTTAGCTTACTTTCATTCCTTATCACACTTAACCATTTCAATATCTATACAAATAACTCACATGCATAAGCCAATAACAACTTATTCATATTGCATACACATACATAAACTAATGCCAATTCAGAAATCATGATTCTCTCCATTTACCAATTCCGTATATCCAATCTATACATATCTAATATCATATGCATATATGAATACATATTCATATACTTATACATTGACATATTCCTTTACATACACGCATTCATATCATTACAGTTTCATACCCTTACATACATTTATACATACACATAGACATGATGCTCATCAAATATTTCATTTAATATCAAAGCATTAACAAAAATTCATACATGTGGGGTCGATAACCTTAACTATACGTAATCTCGTACCCCGTATTCAAAATCACCTCTTAACTGTCCTATTTTTTTCCTAACATGTTAATCAACTATATCTATGTGTGTGTGTATTTAAAACACGAAATCACCAATTCAAGTTCTCGTCGCATTAGTTACTTACCTGGCTTCGCGAACACTCCATGTCCGACAAATCTGCCAAAATAAATGGTGAAATATCGTCAGAATCGCAAATCTACAGAACCCTCAACTTAACTACGATAAAATTCCAGATCTTTCCGAGGTAACCAAATCAAGTCTGATTTCAATGTTTTCAGTTCCATTACTCTTAAAATATCATTACAAAATATCATTAAAATATCACTGGTACGTGTTTTGGAGAAAATCTTCCGAAAATAGTTTCGTAAACACTACGGAAGGATTCTGAACCCTCCAAACCTACCTGGATTTATCCAAACATTCTCATAATATCATATATAATTCATAACTATCATTAAAATCACATCATTATAAGCAAAAACTCACTTTTATCGGAAACTTGCATATTCTATCGGATTGATCCAACTCGTTCTGTTTTCACTCGGATTCTACCAAATACACATTTTCAATATACTAATACTCAAACAATTCAATTTATATCATTATGTTACTCTACGAAGCTACTAGATACATCTGAATATTTAACGGAAAACTTGAAATTAGCGAATTTTTATCGGGAGGTCTTACCGAGATTTCGAGGGCATATACAGACTCCAAATGATCCCACGAATGCGCTGGAATCAATAGAATTCAAATCCAAGTTACTGTTCACATGAAGATTAATGTTCATCACCTCTTTTTCCCTCGTTTTGTGTGCAACTAAGCACGGAGCGGAAAAATTATCACCACCATCTCGTAGTACTCTCTGAGGGTTTCGATTTGACGGGTTGCTTGGGCCGTGAAATGAAGTGATGAGCCGGGATCGCGAACCCATTCACGCGTGTTTTCTTCATTTTTCTCGCTGGTGCCGGCGATCTAAGGGTCTCCGCCGGCCACCACAAAACAGAGGGGTGGCAGACGCACCCCTCTTTACCGTCGCACCGGCCGACGATGGCACAAGCACGACAAGGGTGATGCAATTTGTGCTTTGGGAATGGGGGGTTGTGAGGGAGATTTTGTGAAATTACAGTTAAGTCCATGCATTGGGGCTTTCTAGGAAATTTATATTTTTAAAGCCCTTCTGATGTAAATTTCGAAAAGTGTTCAACATGAAAGTTGTTCATCTCAGAAAAATAACTCTGATGGTTCAAGAATCAGCTCGATCGAAGTTTGTTTGCTATATGAATAGCCGAAACAACAAATCTTTATGCGTATAACGATATAAACATTGAATCGCGTATCTGGTTCTTGAAACCACGCGTTTTCCTACGCAATGAAGCTTCACTTTAAAATATGCTAAACTATTTTCCAATAACACTATTATTTTCGAATGCAATCACATTCCAAATCCTTAACTTTAATTTGAAAATCTTCCTGCACTGTTCCGACAAACTCTGGATATTACAATTTTCTCAAATGAAACTATGATCACTAAATGAATGTGGATATGTAAAACAATGAGTTTTTGATTTTGAGAGTTAAAGAATTAAAAAAATGAAATTCTCTCTTATTTCTTTTTAGGAGAAATGTTCAAAAGTGTAAGAAAACTGTCCAGAATGAAATAGGGTCTCAATTTATAAGTAAAAAACTGGACAAATGTGTTTCTCTGTATTGATGCAAGTATGTGATCTGACAGTGAAAAACGGCTTCTGAAAATAGAACTGTTGTGTTGAAATGTTACAAAATGAACGGTATGAACACCGGTATAGGATCAATATACTAGTCATTCTGGGTTTGTAACCAATATGCCGGTTACAGAGATTGGGAACTTCTGTTCTAGTTGCGTTCGAATGAGGTTCATTTGTGGCACGTTTTTCATGCCGTTCGAACGAAACCATCCAAAGACTTCACGTTTGAGTAGCGTTTGTCATGTCGTTCGAATGTAAATGTCCAGAGACCTCTTTGTTCTTCCAGTCACCGGTATGCCAATATATGGTGATCGGTATACCGGTTTCAGATATCAGTATGCGGTTCCATTACATAAAACAAGTTAAAACGATTTAAAATAATTATGCACTTGACATTAAATACTCCATATGAAAATGCATGATCTTTAAGAGTTTTAAAATATTTGAATAACCTCACTTACAATCAATTTTAGCTCTTAGTCACTTTCTTGATTTTCATCTTACTTGACTACTTTGGCCTTTTCTTCTCTTTTTAGCTCTTTATCATCTTTAACAAAGTCATTACTCTCTTCTAATCTCTAGCTTTTTTGGTTTATCATCATATTTGCTAAAGTTTCATGTATTTGAACTTCTCGTCTTTTAAGCTTTTTACTTAAAAAAAAACAAACTCCAATACATAAAAAAATAATAATGTATTGGAATCTTTTTTTTTTTCAAGCCTACTCATCACTCCATGTAACAGTTTCATAGTAAATTAATAAAATTAAATTAATAAATCAATTAAATAAAATACATATTATAATTTTATAAGAATTCTATTATAACAAGAAAACATATTATACTATCCTATTAAAATATTTTAATTATTATTATTAAATTATAAAATTAAAATAAAGAAACCTATTATAATAAGAAAACATATTATAATCTCCCATTAAAATTTAAAAAAAAAACTATATGTGGCACTTAATATCTACATTTAACATTTATAATTAATTTTTATTTGTGAAATTATAAAATTAAAAGATTTTTACAATTAAATATTTTATTAATAAAAAACCTATTACAATAAAATACACTATAATCATCTATTAAAAAAACATATGTGTCATCGAATATATATTAATTTAATATTTATATTATTAAATTATAAAAGTAAAAAATAAATTATTAAATAAAAATTATTATAATATAAAAATATAATCTCATATTAAAATAAAAACATTTATATCAGTCATCCATAAAACCTAATCAATTTTTTTTTGGATTTAAGATGTATTATTATTTGTTATTTTATTTTGAAATATTTCTATGAATTTTTGTTTATTTCATGAGTTTTTTTTTATTATTGCCTTCTTCCCATGCATACTCTAACTTTAGCTCTTTCATAGTGAATTAAAATATTATTTGAGAATTGAGAGACAAACGAATGACACATATATATTAAGTGTAAGTAAATCAACTGAAGATTTGAAATATTTACAAGATCAATACCTAAAATATATGTTCAACTCGCACAAAATACGGGTCATGTACTAGTTTTAATTAATGTAATAAACAATGAAATATTGTACTTTATTTTTAATATTTTATCATAAATTTATTGGTACATACAAATAAAACAGAAAATTACACCCACCTACCTAAAAATTGTTCTAATGATATTTTAGTTCTTGTAGTTTTAGAAATACAAACTTTAGCCCCAATAATTTCAGAAATTACAAATATAATCATCGTTGTTAATTTAGTCATTTTTTAAATTTATTTTGAAATAATTTTTTGTTATTTTTAGATAAATTTTTAAATATTCAAGTCATTTAATACTAGTTGGATAAAAAAATTACTAAAATTAATAAAAAAAAATAAATGGCAAAATTTAAAACTTCTATTTTTCAAAATTATTGGGACTAAAATATATTTTTATGACGGTGCAGTTTAAATATCCATAAAATATATTTTTACATGAAGCAATCGTGAGATATGACTTTGATGAATACACCACATAAATCAGCATCGAATTCACAAAGTAATCTAGGAATTGAATTTTCTCATCTCAAAATCATTGAATTGAATTACCCGTGAACTTCTAGTTCCAAAGATTCTATTCTTACAACGGCATCGTTTTATTGGAAATCAAACCGTCAAAACCAGAAAACGCTCATAACGGCAAACGTCAAAATCCCCGCAAAAGCAAGGATACTAAAAAGAAAAACCGCCAAAAGATATCTGAATCCAACGGCTGATATTGAAGAAATAAAACAGACGTCACAATCTGAAAGCGAGTTATACACTTTCCTACTCGCACAATCTTTCCCATTTCCCCGCACAAAAACGACGCAGTATCGAGACTCTTAAAAAAAAAAGGGTTATTTACATTTTACTACTAAAGTTATGATCATATACAATTGGGTACTATGAATATTAACATATTACATTTTACTACTAAACTTATAAAAATTAACATTTTACTACTTTTTCCATCCAAATCGTTAGTTGACCGTTAGTTGACCGTTAGTTGACCTTAAAAAGACTGTTTTACCTCCAAATAAAATAAAAGTGAAAATTAAATAATTAATCCTTTTAAAAAACATATCTAAATATTATATATAACATAAAAGATATAATACAAACAATCACAGTTATAAAAATACTTCAATCTCTAAATTATCCATATAACCCAATAAATAAGTTATCAAATAATTTTAATAATTAAAATTCGCATAATAACCAAAATACTTAAAGTATAACAATAAAAGAGAGATAAACTCAAGAATCATTATTTCCAATATAGGGAGAATATTGAAGTATTTTTTATATGGATAATTAGAATTGAAGTATTTTTATAAAGGTGATTATTGATTGTATTTCTTTATTGTTTATATGATTTATTATGTTTTTTAAAGGGTATAATTTACTTTTCACTTTTTATTTTATTTGGAGGATAAAACAGTCATTTTAAAGGTCACTAACGGTCAACTAACGGTTTGGATGGAAAAGTAGTAAAATGTTAAATTTTTATAAGTTTAGTAGTAAAATGTAATATGTTAATATTCATAGTACCCAACTGTTATTTGAGCATAACTTTAGGTAAAACGTAAATAACCCTAAAAAAAAAAAAATTTACTGGCCCTCATCTCGTCTTGCAAGTTGCACTGTCCTCGCCATTTCTTCGAAAGCAAACGCTCCGTTTCGCAAGTCACAATCGCCAACATTTTAATTTAATTAAAATTCCTCTTCAATTGCGCATTAATTCTTCAACGCATTCACACTTTTTCACATATCTTTTTTTGAATTTCCCTTGGAGGGGGAAGCGATACGCTGCGTTTTTGGTGGTGCATGACGAGCGCGTCGGAGTTATTTTATACCCGGAGATCGCGCGTGGGACGACCCGACCCGGATGCAGGCCTCGATTCTCTCACTTCTGTTAGGAGTCTTCACCATCGCCGCCTCCATCACAATCATCGCCATGATTTGGACGGCTGTGATCCTCTCCGCCGTTCGCCGCACGTGCGGCATCTCTCTCACCGTCCCTCCCACTCGGTCAGCACTTAATAATTTTAAAGTTCAATTTCTGCTTCTTATTTGCAATTTAGATTAATTTTTTTTTGGTATTATAAAAAATATATATATTTTTAAGAGTAAAACTTGGACAAGATTTATTGTTTTTGGATATTTCTTAATATTTGAACGAGGCATTAGAATTGGAAATCAGGAATCCGAATTTTTAGTTGGATTTTAGCTTTATGATTGTTTTGTTGGGTTAAATTTGTGGTAAGAATCAAGCAGGCTTACTATTTTAGCTCCATTTTTATGCATAATTTTAAGCTTTTAAGTTCTATTTCATGTTAAGTAGATTTCGTATTGGTAGAAGGTATTTCTTTTGGAATTTTGGCCGGTTTCTTTGTTTGTGAATGCAGACATGTTTCCTTCAATGTTAGAAATCTATGTGAATATGTGATTGATTTTGTACTAAGTTTTAATACTTGTTTCTGAATATTCCTTGTAGAAAGCGCATGTGAATAATGTGATTACATTAACAGAGAAGAGAAAAAACATGGCAATTGAAAGGCTTACGACTTAATCCTTATATTGCTCCCAGAAAGAGTTGTCTTTGCCGTTGCCTTAACTTTCAGCATTCTTTGAAAAAAGCTCAAATCCTTGCAGTTATGAACAATTATCTAACTTAGTCATGAGCATTTGAAACTAAAATTCATTGTTGGTTATGATGGTATTCTTCACACTCAAAAAGGGGAACCCTAATTGATTTCTTTTCCCTGCTAAATGAACTCTGTATCAGTTTTGGATAGTAGTTAATTGCTGAAAGATTAATCTTATTCTGCTCATTCTCATTCTTGCTCAGGAGCGTGCATCAGCTCAGCTTGAGCAAGGAACCAGCCAGCATGTATCAAGTAATACTATAAACATGGACATTTCTAGAAGCGCAAGCAGGCCAAGTTTGAATGAAAATGAGAGGCTTCCCGGAACTGTACTGCTAGCAAGGGCAAGACTTCTTGAGAGATTAAGAGCCGTATCTCTTTCTGGAAATAGGTCAGTGCTTTTAAGTATGTTTGAGTTGAGTGTTTTATAAACCCATTGTGCTTCATTTATAGTGTGTCCACAAATCTTCATCTGCATTAGCTTAGCACTGAAGTTGGCAGCAGTCACAATTTTGGTGATGACTCCAATTTTCTTTAATGCCCATTACTAGACACTAGTTGATGAATGTGTTTGTGAGAAATATTTTCAAGTTTACAAATCATTTTTAATGGAAAACTAACATATGTCATTAACATATGGGTAATGCAACTTATAGAGTAAATAGGCCACATACATTTACAACACTATTACAAATTTACAATGGATACATCTTTCTTTCGACTTTCGAGTGAGGTTTGTCATTAATCTCTGTGCATATTTATCTCTTAACCTCATAATTCCTGGGTTGATTTTAAGATATTGACTGATCTATTTGGTTTTATTCAGAAGAAGTGGCAGAGCTTCATCAGGCAACCTCCACCTGGAGAACATATTTGGTGATGAGCTGAGGCTTGTGGCCGGAGGGGACTGGGCAGCTGAGACCTCTACAAGACGGTCAGCTGGAAGCTCCCCCTTTACCGACTTGATGACCTCTGAAACAGAGAGACTGCATTTAGTGCAGGAACAAAAAAAGAACAAACCCCCTGGTCTTTCACAGGAGGCCCTGGATTGTTTGCACTTTGAGATCTTCAACAGCTTTGAAACGAGTTTTGAAGGAGAAGTGTCAAAGTCCTCGTTAGATTGTAGTATATGTTTAGAGAGTTTCGTTAATGGAGATGAGCTTAAATGCCTTCCATGCGAACACAGGTTCCATTCTGTCTGCTTGGATCCTTGGGTTCGAAGCTGTGGAGACTGCCCGTATTGTCGGAGAAATATAGTTGTAAACCGGTAAAACTGAACTTCAAACTCCTCGTTTGATTAACTTATATTATTTTGTATTTGGGTTTTGTAATTGTTACACTAGGTTAAAGTTTAGGGAGATGGTTAAAGATTCCTACTTGCTGCACTTGTATATATCAAACTTATTTTCTCGACTTAAAATTTATTTCTTAGATAGTATCATTACATTCTGATTCTAGATACAATATGAAAAGGACATATTATATAATAATCAAAAACTTATTTAAACTTTGAATGGAAAATTGGAAAGGATTTATGGGACCCCCTAAAAGTCACACTATTATTTATTTACATTATTAAATTACCGTATTGTATGCTCTACAGATGTTCAAAGATTGACCCGGAATTTGATCTGGAAAAAAGAAGTTTGCTTTTATAACTGAAGCTCTGCTTTTCTGCGATTTTCAATGCTTTGGATATTGGGGGATTGGAATCCCGTATTCTCCTCAAAAGTTTTATTTTTATATGGAACCTATCCGCGTAGGATTGTAATTAGGACCAGCATATTTCCAAAGGAATATGTGGTCGGTATCATGAATTTGGAAGTGAATTTCAATGAATTTTGAAATTGTAAATTTCATCTAATTAATCTATTCTAAATTTGTATATCGTGTTTAGATATAGAATTCAAACATGTATATTCTATTTAGAGATAATCTCAATGTCTTTTTTTTTTTACCATTCTAAAAATCTTTATTTTGTTTTGCCTTTCCTATATCGGATCGATCAAAATTAATCAATCCAATAAAAAAAAAATTTTCGCGGGCGAATATTTACTCTTTCAATATCTATTTCAGTTGTAGGGTTAGTTCATGACCTCTCCGAATAAAAGAATAGTTTAGTTCCCGGGTTCGTTCCGCCATCCCACCCAATAAATCATTAAGATTCATTTCCAATAGAATCTTCTTTATTCACGGGTTCCGTCGTTCCCATTGCTTCTCGGTTAATGGTTAGGTCTGAATTCTCCAACGGAGTCCGTAATGCAATTTTTCTTAAGTCAACTCTCTCAGTTTTTATTAGCTCGAGGCTCTTTATTTTTTTTGTTCTATGAGCGGATTCATCGAATTTTGGATGAATCATTATTGATGCTTGTATACACTGTTGTTTATGAGAAGACTCACAGACCTTACATATTGGAATCCTATATCATTGATATTTTCTTTCTCTCTTTCTCTCATCCTTCCATTTATCCGCATGCTTTTACCGGGGGCTCGCCGAAAACGGTGTTCCAACCATTGCCGTTGAGGCGCAACAGTCCCCCTGTGACCATCCAGCTCTAGCGCGTCCCCTGGTGGCTGCCGTTCAGACCAATGGTGGCCTGAGAGAGAGAACCGTGGGGAAGGGGAGCTTGATCTGGCTCTTCCTGGCTTCTTCACAGGTCGTACCATATAACGAATTGAAGCTCTCAAAGAGAAATGTGGTGAATAGTAACCTCCGCGTGAGCAATAACTCCGATTTGAATTCCATCAATTCCTACGCATTCGTGGGAGCGTTGGGAGTCCATATATGCTCTCGGAATTTTAGTAAGATCTCCCGGTAAAAATATCATTGTATTAGTTAAGTTAATTTCTATTCGAATGCTTCTAGTATTATCATATATCAATTAATTGACTTGTTTTAATTTAATAAGTTAGGATATATTTAAATTATACTATTGGTAGAATTCGGGTGAAATCGGAATGTATTGGATCGATACGATATGATTAATGAGTTTTTGATAAAATCGAATCTCGCGCTCGTCTATACTTTGATGAATGAAATAATAGATATAAGTTAAATATAATGATATGATAATGTTTGGTTGAATTTGGAAAATTTCGAAGGTTCGAGGATCCTTCTGTAGTATTATAGGAAGTTTTGCGAAATTTTTTCCAAAAATGTGTAATATGAGATTTTAAGTTATCCGATGGTCATGGTAAGAGATGTTATGATATAATAAATTTATTTGACAGGTTTTGGGAGGATCAAGATAGATCCGAAGTATTCTGGATCCGTTTATAACGGTTTCAGACTTTTCGGAAAATTTTCTAAATTTTAACCTGAAACTGAAACTAGTGATACAAACATGTTATATTATATGCTCTCAGAATTTTAGTAAGATCTCCCGGTAAAAAATATCATTATATTAGTTAAGTTAATTTCTATTCGAATGCTTCTAGTATTATCATATAGCAATTAATTGACTTGTTTTAATTTAATAAGTTAGGATATATTTAAATTATACTATGGTAGAATTCGGGTGAAATCGGAATGTATTGGATCGATACGATATGATTAATGAGTTTTTGATAAAATCGAATCTCGCGCTCGTCTATACTTTGATGAATGAAATAATAGATATAAGTTGAATATAATGATATGATAATGTTTGGTTGAATCTGGAAAATTTTGAAGGTTCGAGGATCCTTCTGTAGTACTATAGGAAGTTTTGCGAAATTATTTCCAAAAATGTGTAATATGAGATTTTAAGTTATCCGATGGTCATGGTAAGAGATGTTATGATATAATAAATTTATTTGACTGGTTTTGGGAGGATCAAGATAGATCCAAAGTATTCTGGATCCGTTTATAACGTTTTCAGACTTTTCAGAAGATTTTCTAAATTTTAACCTGAAACTGAAACTAGTGATACAAACATGTTATATTAGATTTTTTAAGAGTAATGAAACTAAAATCGTTGAAAATAGATTAATTTGGGTGTTCCAGGAAGATCCAGAAGTTTGTATAGTTGAGTCGAAAATTCTGCATATCAATTGTTCTAACTGTTTATGTCTCTTGTTTTGACAGATTTGACTTGGATCAGAAGTTTTCATGAGACGAGATAAGTATCCCATGCGATGTATACCAACACTTTGGTTGTTGTTTGTTCGTAGAAAAGATTTTTGTAAATGTATTCATGTAACGACCGGTGGTCTCTACCACTGTTGGCTGTAGTACTATTACATTGAGGGATGAGTGTTACGTAATATAAAGTTATGTCCGAGTATGTGGAACGACTTTATGGATAAACAGTAAATTCTTTGAAACTTCGATACGAGATTCTATGATGTTCCACTCCAGACAACTCATAGTATTTGAGCCGTAACTTTTTCATATGAACTCCGATTGTTATGAATTTTATATCGCCGGAAAATTGAGATCGAGATCTATAACTTTCGCGTTGATCATTTTCCAAAATTCGGACAAAAAATAGTCTAAAAAATACATATCAAAATTTTAGATGAATAGTACCCGAGGACATTCTAGTAATTTCTACAAGTTTCTTGAAAATTCTACATTTTTTTTTTAAAATGGCCAAGTATTTAAGGGAGATACTATTCACAAATACAAAAATTGACGAAAAGAAGAAGAAGAAAACATGAATGGAGGAAGAGAAGAAGAAGAAAAGAAAAAAGAAGAAGAGAAGAAGAAGAGAAGAAAGAAGAGAAGAAGAAGAAAGAAGAAAGAAGTAGAAGAAAGGCTTAACAAGCATGGGAGATTTGGTAGATAAAGAAAACACAAGAAATAAGGTAAGATTATGATGACCCAAATCTTGAATTCTTAATTTTGATTGTATGAATGATATGATGATAATAATAACATGTTTGGGGTTCCATTTGATGAGAATATAGGCATGAGAGTTGATTTTTGTATGAGTTGTTCCAACCTTAAAAGAAACCTAAGTGTTGAGCAAGTAGGGATTATGAGAATTAGAAGATTAAGATTAGATTATGAAGTGTGTATATTGAGGTTTGAGAAGTGGTGTGAGTTTGTGTTGGAGTTGATTGTGGAAAATTTTGGGTGATGAATGAGCATGGAGGAGTAAAGCAGAATCCTGGAAATCTGCTTCGCGTCGCGACGCGCAAAAGAGAAAAATGGGTGCACGCTTCTGGTCGCCGCGAGTCGCGACGCGTGGCACAATTTGTTCCCAAAACAGTTCAAACCATCCCAGATCCACTTTAGCGTGTTAGAGACCACCCTTAGGGTCTCGTATCAGTTCACATGCATACATTGCATCTTATTCCAAGCATGTTAAACTAAGTAACGATATTACAGACTTGAATTGAGAAAGTTTAGCCTAGTTCCGAAATTCATCTCATGGTTATAATCTAACCAAGTTACCATTTATAGACCGTTGCAGGAATCACATTATCCTTCGACGAAGCGATATAGCACCGGCCAGATTCCTTACAGTGAGTGGACACTACTCTTTTTAATTGATTTTTATTGTGTTATTTTGCAACAGACTTATTTTTACGCTTTAGGGCGTTAGATTACTTTTATCACATTTATTTCATGAAGATTTATGTTTTAAACTATGTTTGAGACATAAATATTTTTCAAGCATGGGGGAAAAACCCACCCCAGTATGCAACTTGAGGTAGTCTGGAATTGGCGGACATAGGACATGCGCACATGTCCAGGACTGGGGGGATGACGATACGTAACGCCCCCAGATCCTAGTTCAGGGCTAGCGGGACGGCGATATGTAACACCCTTAGACCTTAGTTTCAGGGTCAGGTAGTAGCATGAATCAACACTACTGGCTCTATTTTAGTGCCTTGGGGGACGGCGATACGTAACGCCCCAAGACAATGAGAAAATACGGGGTTCTATTATACCCAGATCGGTAAATGATCCAATTACCACCTTTTTTTTAGTTAAAAATACTATGATGGCTCGTGCTTTATATATTTATTTCGTTTGTCAGCAATCCCAAAGTGTCTTTATTTTTTTTATTTTCGTACTCTTTCATTACATAAATATTGTTAATAACCTTCCGGCGTGAAAAAGTTTGTGACGCCGCAATAGGCCTACGATAGGTAAGATAAACTCAGATTAGTTTGGGCCGGTTCAATGGCTCTATATGAATTAGCTGTTTTTGATCCCTCCGATCCAGTTCTTGATCCAATGTGGAGACAAGGCATGTTCGTTATACCCTTCATGACTCGTTTAGGAATAACCGATTCATGGGGCGGTTGGAGTATTACGGGGGGTACGGTAACGAATCCGGGTATTTGGAGTTACGAAGGTGTAGCCGGAGCACATATTGTGTTTCTCGGGCTTGTGCTTCTTGGCAGCTATCTGGCATTGGGTGTATTGGGATCTAGCAATATTTGTCGATGACCGTACGGGAAAACGCTCTTTGGATTTGCCTAAAATCTTTGGAATTCATTTATTTCTCTCAGGAGTGGCTTGCTTTGGTTTTGGGACATTTCATGTAACAGGATTGTATGGTCCTGGAATATGGGTGTCCGACCCGTACGGACTAACTGGAAAGGTACAATCTGTAAATCCAGCATGGGGTGTGGAAGGTTTTGATCCTTTTGTTCCAGGAGGAATAGCCTCTCATCATATTGCAGCAGAGACATTGGGCATATTAGCAGGCTTATTCCATCTTAGTGTCCGCCCACCTCAACGCCTATACAAAGGATTACGTATGGGCAATATTGAAACTGTTCTTTCCAGCAGCATCGCTGCTGTCTTTTTTGCAGCGTTTGTTATTGCTGGAACTATGTGGTATGGTTCAGCAACTACCCCCATCGAATTATTTGGTCCCACCCGTTATCAATGGGATCAGGGATACTTTCAGCAAGAAATATATCGAAGAGTCAGTACTGGACTAGCCGAAAATCAAAGTTTATCAGAAGCTTGGTCTAAAATTCCTGAAAAATTAGCTTTTTATGATTACATCAGAAATAATCCTGCAAAATGGAGACTATTCAGAGCGGGTTCAATGGATAACGGGGATGAAATAGCTGTCGGGTGTTTAGGACACCTTATCTTTAGAGATAAATACGGGCGTGAACTTTTTGTACGTCGTATGCCTATTTTTTTTGAAACATTTCCAGTTGTTTTGGTAGACGGAGATGGAATTGTTAGAGCCGACGTGCCTTTTCGAAGGGCAGAATCGAAGTATAGTGTCAAACAAGTAGGTGTAACTGTTGAGTTCTACGGTGGCGAACTCAATGGAGTGAGTTATAGCGATCCTGCTACTGTGAAAAAAGATGCTATACGTGCTCAATTGGGTGACATTTGCGAATTAGATCGTGCTACTTTGAAATCCGATGGTGTTTTTCGTAGCAGTCAAAGGGGTTGGTTTACTTTTTGACATACTTCATTTTCTTTTCTTCTTCGGACACATTTGGCATGGTGCTATAATCTTGTTCAGAGATGTTTTTGCTGGTAGTGACCCAGATTTAGATGCTCAAGTGGATTTGGAGTATTCAAAAAACTTGGAGATCCAACTACAAGAAGATAAGTAGTCTGATGCAGCACTGCTCCGCTATTGGGGTTTATCGCTTCGGCTTTTATTTTCGTTTAAATAAGGTACTGGAGAAATCTGGATTTAAATCGCTGCCTTTTTTGATTCTTTTTTTTTTCGTTAATCAGGGAGATGATCCCAAATAAATAGGTATGGAATGTAGGCATTGTATTTTTGCATGTGAAACCCGATGATGAGTCTCATTTGGAGGCACTACCTTTTGAGTCACGGAAGCCGCGGGAAACAGATATCGGAAGGGGAAATTCAGAATAAACAAGGTTCACTATTTTCGTTCGTGCTGCGTTCATGTATACGTTCGAACGCCAAACAGATTGCGGGCGTTCGTGTCGCGTTCGAGGAAGCGTTCGAACGGTATCGGTAATTCTGGGTTTGTTGCTAGCCTCACACCCAAGCCCAATTAGCTCCCCAAAGCCCATAAAACACATCCCAATTTAATAAAATTAAACATTGAATTAAATAAAATATTTAAACCATTTACCAATTAAATAAAACACAAAATATAATCATACCTAATTAAGATAAATCAAATATATTAACTTCCTAACTAAACAAATCACATACTAAATATTAAAAGATGTCATGCCTAATTAAAATCAATCATAACAAATTAAAGATATTGACTTCCTATTCTAGCCAAGATTTGTCCCCCTCAATCTTTGACTTTCTTTGCTCAAACCAAATCAAATCCTCCCTTTTATGCACCAAATCCCTTCCTTGTGAGACAAGGTGAAGCCCTAACCCTTCTCTATATAAACAACCCCTAACCAAAGCCATCCCACTCCTAGTTCACGCCAATCACAAACAAAAAGAAGAAAAGAATTTCCAACCCCTAGCTCATACACATAATAACAACACAACCCTCTTCACCCCCACCCTCACATTACCGAAAACAACAAGCCCTCAAACACTCTCATATTACCGAAAATACAATAGCCATTCACACCCCCTCCAACCACCAAAACAACTCATAATCACCACCGAAAATAGCAACCCCCTAAGCCTCCACACATCACCGAAAAATATACCCCCAACGACAGCCCAAACACGCCCCAAACAGCCACTAAAGTACCCCCGAACAGCAGCCCCCCTTCCCACCGAAACTGACCCAAACCAGTCCCTAAATCATGCCCAAACAGCAGTAATTTAACCCCTAAAACAGCAGCAAAATACACATAAAACATTCCCTAAAAATCTTAAAAAACAGTAACATAAAAAAAACTGCATTCATAATCCTTAAAATAATCACACACAACTGCACTAAGAACCCACACAAACTCGGAACAGTCCGTGGAAACAGCAAAACAGGTGACCTGAACAGTGAGAGCAAAACAGAGGCCGAACAGTAGCAGAACGGAGTCCAAACAGCAAAACAATGAGCTAGGACGCTGAACCAGTGAACCGGAGAAGTTGAGGAGCTGTCCCATTCCGACGTCTGTGAAATGCAAGCCTGAAAGTTGGCAAAAGGTTAGACCTGAGGGTATCTTTCACACTCGTTTTCTTTGTATTATTTGTTGAATATTGCTTGCATGGTTGTCATGTTGAAATGCATGTGTGGCCCTTGAGTAGATAAATATGCATGAATTATGAGATGTTGTATGTTGTGGCTGTGGAATAAAATGAGAGATGTGTCAACTCTCGCGGTATATCGGATGGAAACCCGGACATAAATTTCATAGCCGATTCCGAATGGACGGTAATATGATCTGTACTCGGGACACAACTCCACGTACCGCTTGAGTAAACGGCACCCTCTTTTGCTTTGTGTTGCTTTGGTTTATTTATTTTTCGTCACTTGAATTCTGCATGTTGCTTATTTATGCATGATTCAATCGAGCGCATGGGCTTAGTAAGTGGAATGAAATATCCCCTATGGGGAGGGGTTAAAGCCATTTACCACGATGCTTTGCCGCGCCGGTTGATGTGTGTTCGGTTGGATGTAAGATGTGTTCAATCGGGCACACTTAGTTTGATATGATTGTCTTTACGTTTGTATGCATGATGCGATCGAGCGCATGGGCTTAGTAAGTGGAATGAAAGATCCCCTATAGGGAAGGGTTAAAGCCTTTACCACGATGCTTTGCCGCGCCTCGCATTGTACTATTCACCATTTATGTATTGCGTCCCATTTCATGCATCGGATCTGTCCCCGTTCGAACGCGTCTACGAACGCAACTCGAACGTGTGCGTATTTTGCCTCATCATGCATCAGGTCTCACTTCCGTTCGAACACGTTCACGAATGCCATACGAACGTGAGCATTCTGTTTCATTTCCGTTCGAACGCGTTAACAAACGCCATACGAACGTGAGCATTTTGTTTCATTTCCGTTCGAACGCGTTTACGAACGCTACCCGAACGAGAACCTTCTGTTTACCGTTCGAACGCGTCTACGAACGCTGCACGAATGCACACGGTAAACAGATCCTCTTGCATCACATTACGACATGTCCATCTTAGCATATAGTTACCCATTTTTTTATGTTATGCATTTGTATTACCCCTCTAGTTGTCTATTTCTGTTATGCGCTTAAATATCTTTTCTTAATATGCATGCTAGTAAGAATGCTATTTGTTTGCGTTTCTGTGTCCACCAATGCGTTAATTAACTTGTATGCTTGCCGTATGATAATCCTTATGTATGCAAATTGAGACATAGATTACATGCAAATAGGCTGTATGCAAATTCGAATATGTGTTACATATAAATTTAGATGAACTTGTTGATGTATGTGTGTAGAAGCATGATATTCTTAGAAATAAGTGTTACTTAAGCCTGATTAAATTATTATATAAATCCTTTCATTACAAGTGGCATAAGTAAGGGACCATTCCGAACCCAACGGTTTGAGGTCTTCCCTCGCGAGGGGTGAGTGCGGCCTTAAATCTCATTTTCCCGATTCACACCGGGTGGCGACTCCATTATTCTCCCGTTTAGTCCCCCGTGGCTACTCCGTACTCCCGACCGGGCCGCGAGCCCGGGACACCATGCGTCGCCCAGTTCCTGTGTTCCCACAGGAAGCTATAATTGGAAACCACGATCAAATTTATAGAAGCATTGGTTTATACATTCCTCTTAGTCTCGAATCTAGGGATCATTTTTTTCGCTATCTTTTTTCGAGAACCGCCAAAAGTCCCAACTAAAAAATAAAATGATTTTTTATTTTCTCAGTTGAAGTAATGGGCCTACCAATATTGGTAGGCCCATTACTTCAACTTCAAACTAGTCTCTGTGTTCCTCAAATGGATCTCTTAGTTGTTGAGAGGGTTGCCTAAAAGCAGTATATAAGGCGTACCCAGTAAAACTTACAAGTAACCCAGATATAGAGATGGCGACTAAGGTTGATGTTTCCATTATTATAGAATTCCAAGACCGCAATGGATCCGTGATACGATCGTTTATTTACAACAGAATGGTATACAAAGTCAACAGATCTCAATGAATACAAAATAGGATTTATGGCTCCACAAACAGTTGAGGGTAGTTCTAGAACTCGTCCAAAAATGACTTCTGCAGGGGGGTTATTGAAACCTTTGAATTCGGAATATGGTAAAGTAGCTCCTGGATGGGGGACTACTCATTTGATGGGTATCGCAATGGCTCTATTTGCGATATTCCTGTCTATTATTTTGGAGAATTATAATTCGTCCATTTTACTGGACGGAATTTCAATTAATTAGAATTCAATTTACAAGAACCACAAAATACTACCTTTTAAATAAGCATTTAGGTCTCGGATTTTTATTTTTATTTTAGTTGATTGGTAGTTCGACCACGAAATTTTTTTGTTTCTGTATTTCCGGAATATGAGTGTGCGACTTGTTCTAATTAATCCTATTGATAGTACATAGAATGGGTCTGTCATCTTGATAGAGATGGTTTTACCCCGTCAGATATTCATTCTAGTATCTGGAGCACGGAATATATGAAATAGATCACGAAGTATTCGAACTATGATTCATACTTAATATTCAGACCCCGCGGCCGGATTCCAAAATTTTTTCTTTAGCTTTAGAAAAAATTTGCAATTGCAAGATTTTTCTTCTTTCAAATTCCCCATTTCCGCTTTTATTTTGCTCAAAGCACAAACTTGAATAAATGATGATCCAAGGGTTCTTACTCATGGAATCTTTGGACTTAGTTTGAAGGTTTTATTGAATCATCGTGGTTCTAGTATGAATCTGAGGTTTCAATTGATTCATAGGGTCTTAACAAGAAAATTTCTATCAATAATAAAGAAAACCAAAGTAAAGCTGCATTACATACAACTCAAAATAACAAATCAAAGAAAATGAAATAGGTAAATAGAAGATTCAAGAGGCCTGTAACGATCAACATAAAGATAAGCGAGTCGACTTGATTTTTTGGCATTCTAATTATAACCACAAAGAATAGCTTTCTTATTTTTATTCTTTCGTATCTTTAGATAAGATTGAATAAAAAAAATTAAGAAGTTTCCAATTTTCTATTCCATACCAGTATTGGGGTGGTTTTGTTTGAGCCGTACGAGATAAAATTCTCATATACGGTTCTCAGAGGGGAGTCCCCTTGGTTTACCTATCTCAATAAAGTCTACGATTGGTTCGAAGAACGTCTCGAAATTCAGGCGATTGCAGACGATATAACTAGTAAATACGTTCCTCCTCATGTCAACATATTTTATTGTCTAGGAGGAATTACGCTTACTTGTTTTTTAGTACAAGTAGCTACAGGGTTTGCTATGACTTTTTACTACCGTCCGACCGTTACTGAGGCTTTTGCTTCTGTTCAATACATAATGACGGAAGCTAACTTTGGCTGGTTAATCCGATCGGTTCATCGATGGTCGGCAAGTATGATGGTTCTAATGATAATCCTGCACGTATTTCGTGTGTATCTAACTGGCGGTTTTAAAAAACCTCGCGAATTGACTTGGGTTACAGGCGTGATTCTGGCTGTATTGACCGCATCCTTTGGTGTAACTGGTTATTCTTTACCTTGGGACCAAATTGGGTATTGGGCAGTCAAAATTGTAACAGGCGTGCCAGAAGCAATTCCGGTAATAGGATCTCCTTTGGTAGAGTTATTACGCGGAAGTGCTAGTGTGGGACAGTCCACTTTGACTCGTTTTTATAGTTTACACACTTTTGTATTACCTCTTCTTACTGCCGTATTTATGTTAATGCATTTCCTAATGATACGTAAACAAGGTATTTCTGGCCCTTTATAAAATTCTAAAAAATCTAGATTATAACGATTTGTAATCAATCCTTTATCTTATTGCTTGGGGAGAAACAATAATATTTTATTGCTACAAATATGGATTATTGACAAAGAATAAGACATGTAGTTGGAAATTTCCCCTCAACCCCATAATATTGGATTATTTATTTGACATCAATGAATAGTTGAAGGGAATTCTCCGAAGAGAAAATGGATTATGGGAGTGTGTGACTTGAACTATTGATTGGGCCGTGCAGAAATATGCCTTTAATCTGCTACATTGGAATTCACAACCAAATGTGTCTTTGTTCCAACCGCCGCCCCATAGAGAGGATAGGTTGGTTCGATTGAAAAGAATCTTTTCTATGATCAGCCCCAAGCATGCCGCGCATGAGCAGGCTCCGTAAGATCCAGTAGAATTCGCGATGTGGCATAATCCAGATTATGTTTTAGCTAGATTCTCGATTACGTACTTAATAGTATGGAAATGCATTCATTTCTTCTGCATCGATCCCGATTTATGATACTGTCGGAGTGAAACAAGGGATCTAAAGAGGAGCCGTGGCTAGACTCTATTAGTAACAAGTAAATCCTTTGTACGCGAAAAATAAAAATCTCAGCTCGATCTTTTTTTGTTTGGGGATAAGGGTGAATCACAAGGGCTGAGACGACCCAGAAAGCTCTTGATCATGATGAATTTTGTAAGCCTACTTGGGTATTGAGCATGGACCTGTAAGAACCGAATTCCTTGCAATTGATAGTTGCAACTTCGTAAAACGAAATCCGGTAATTGGACATATAGAACCATCCCGATATGCGTGAAATATAGATTTTCTAAAATCTATATTTATTTTTTTATATGTATCCTTTTAGTTTGGTTGATTCTTGCTCGAGCCGGATGATGAAAAATTATCTTGTCCGGTTCTTTGGGGGGATGGATCTAGAAGAATTCGCCTATCCCAATAACAAAAAAACCTGACTTGAATGATCCTGTATTAAGGGCTAAGTTGGCTAAAGGTATGGGTCATAATTATTATGGCGAACCCGCATGGCCCAACGATCTTTTATATATTTTTCCAGTAGTAATTCTAGGTACTATTGCATGTAACGTAGGCTTAGCGGTTCTAGAACCATCAATGATTGGTGAACCCGCGGATCCATTTGCAACTCCTTTGGAAATATTACCCGAATGGTATTTCTTTCCCGTATTTCAAATACTTCGTACAGTACCCAATAAACTGTTGGGTGTTCTTTTAATGGTTTCCGTACCTACGGGATTATTAACAGTGCCTTTTTTGGAAAATGTTAATAAATTCCAAAATCCATTTCGCCGCCCAGTAGCGACAACCGTCTTTTTGATTGGTACCGCAGTGGCCTTGGGCTTGGGTATTGGAGCAACATTACCTATTGAAAAATCCCTAACTTTAGGTCTTTTTTAAATTGATTCAATTGTAAAATATCATGACGTGTGTATCTAGGGAGTAGTCACTTCAAAGTCAAAGTGAATTCTCCCTAGATACTTCTATTCAATTTAATAATTTAATTCCGGTCTGAATATATAGATTGGTCTAAAGGTGCAAAGCCATTTCATTTTTTCGATTTTTTTCTAAAGAATAGAAAAATTGCAATAAATTCAATTGATTTAAAAAACTTATTTGATTTTTATTTTCGGTAAATCAAATGTGAAATGCTTTTCTATTTCTTTTCTAGAATACCCATTATCCGCTTTACATCTTCTAGGCGAAAGTGTTCAATTTTCATAAGGTCTTCTTGACTCTTATTCAAAAGGTCGAATAATGTATGTATATTGGACTTTTTGAGACAATTATAGATCCTGGGAGACAATTCTGATTGGTCAATAAAAATCGATTTCAATGTGATTTCTTTTTTCTTTTTCGTGAGTTTAGCCAATCTATGATGAAAAGTAAAAAAAGGTAAAGTAACCTTGTATTGATTGTTCTCTAAATGTAAGTTTTCGTCTGCTGCCTGGAGAAAGGGAATAAATAAATCAATCAAACTCCGGGAGGCTTGATGAAGTGCCTCCTTAGGAGTTAAACTCCCGTTTGTCCATATTTCTAGAAAAAGGATCTCTTGTTTTTCATTGCCATTCCCATAAGACTGAATACTATGATTGGCATTTCGAACAGGCATGAATACAGCATCTATAGGATAACAATTTCCGTCTTGAAAGTTATTTGGCGTTTTTATATTATATCCTCGACTCCTCTCGATTTGTAATCCAATACACAAATCAATTGGTTCTGTTAGGCTAGCTATGTGCTGTGTCTTATCAACGATTTCCACAGAAGGTGGCAAGAGGATGTCTTGAGCAGTTACATCTCCCGAACCTTTGACACAAATAAGCGCGTCACAAGTTCCATAAAGATTACTTCTCAATACAATTTCTTTCAAATTCATTAAAATTTCATGTACCGATTCTTGAATACCCACTATGGTAGAATATTCATGTGGGATTTTCTCAGATTTTGCGCGTGTAATACACGTTCCTTCTATTTCTCCAAGTAAAACTCTTCGCATCGCAATGCCTATTGTGTCGGCTTGACCTTTCATAAGTGGAGACAAAATAAAGCGTCCATAATAAAGACGCTTACTGTCTGCTCTTGATTCAACACACTTCCACTGTAGTGTCCGAGTAGATACTTTGACTTTCTCTCGAACCATAGTAATATTATTTATTAGATCGTTGAGTCATTTATTTCTCTTGAAATCCCTTCTATTTCTACACCCGTCTTTTTTTAGGGGGTCTGCAACCATTATGTGGCATATGGGTTACATCCCGTACGAAATTTAAAAGGATACCGCTTCTACGAATAGCTCTTAATGCTGCATCTCTTCCTAGACCAGGACCCTTTATCATGACTTCTGCTCGTTGCATACCTTGATCCGCTACTGCTCGAATAGCACTTCCTGCTGCGGTTTGAGCAGCAAAGGGCGTACCTCTTCTTGTACCCCTAAGATGTGTTCAATCGGGCACACTTAGTTTGATATGATTGTCTTTACGTTTGTATGCATGATGCGATCGAGCGCATGGGCTTAGTAAGTGGAATGAAAGATCCCCTATGGGGAAGGGTTAAAGCCCTTTACCACGATGCTTTGCCGCGCCTCGCATTGTACTATTCGCCATTTATGTATTGCGTCCCATTTCATGCATCGGATCTGTCCCCGTTCGAACGCGTCTACGAACGCAACTCGAACGCGCGCGTATTTTGCCTCATCATGCATCAGGTCTCACTTCCGTTCGAACACGTTCACGAACGCCATACGAACGTGAGCATTCTGTTTCATTTCCGTTCGAACGTGTTAATAAACGCCATACGAACGTGAGCATTCTGTTTCATTTCCGTTCGAACGCGTTTACGAACGCTACTGGAACGAGAAACTTCTGTTTACCGTTCGAACGCGTCTACGAACGCTGCACAAACGCACACGGTAAACAGATCCTCTTGCGTCACATTATGACATGTCCATCTTAGCATATAGTTACCCTTTTTTTATGTTATGCATTTGTATTACCCCTCTAGTTGTCTATTTCTGTTATGCGCTTAAATATCTTTTCTTAATATGCATGCTAGTAAGAATGCTATTTGTTTGCGTTTCTGTGTCCACCAATGGGTTAATTAACTTGTATGCTTGCCGTATGATAATCTTTATGTATGCAAATTGAGACATATATTACATGCAAATAGGCTGTATGCAAATTAGAATATGTGTTACATATAAATTTAGATGAACTTGTTGATGTATGTGTGTGAATGTAGAAGCATGACATTCTTAGAAATAAGTGTTACTTAAGTCTGATTAAATTATTATACAAATCCTTTCATTACAAGTGGCATAAGTAAGGGACCATTCCGAACCCAACGGTTTGAGGTCTTCCCTCGCGAGGGGTGAGTGCGGCCTTAAATCTCATTTTCCCGGTTCACACCGGGTGGCGACTCCATTATTCTCCGGTTTAGTCCCCCATGGCTACTCCGTACTCCCGACCGGGCCGTGAGCCCGGAACAGCATGCGTCACCCAGTTCCTGTGTTCCCACAGTCTGGCGACTCCACTGGGGATAGAGAATCGGCCCCAAAATATTGTCTTGTGATGTTTGGATTTATGTTTTAATTGACCGTGTCTATAGTGGATAAAGTGAGGGTTTAATCAAAGGCATTTTGAGGCTAGGTAATGGTTTGGGGTCTTCCTTCATTCACTACCTTTCTAGAAGGAAAAGCTGTGAAGGCACCTAGATAGCCATCTGCTCTTAGCATATTGTGATGGACTAATTTGGAGGACTCGTTGTTTATTCCTGACACCAAGCGATAAGAGCCTAAGAGGCTTGGGTATTTAAGTGAGCCTCGCTCCACCTTCCCTCTAGGGAATCTACAACGGGAAATCCATTTGACAGTCTGTCACACACCATAGCTCATTGGCACGTACCTTAGTGTATAAAAAAGGGTGCGCTCACTTGGTTGCTCGATCCTTCGCCGATGAGAGCCTTTGTCTATACTCTTGCGAACCCACTCATAGACAGGGTTTGCATGGTTAAAGTAACAATTATTTCCTTGAGTGTGTGCTAGTGGACCATCCTCATTTAGATGCAGTTGGACCATTGTCAGAAATGCGGACTTGCTGGGCCATTTAAACTGGGGCGAGTTCGTACCTTATGACCATTGGGCCAAAGCTTCTGAAATGTTGATGGGCCATTCTGTAGAAATTATTGTTGTATGTTTGCATTATCTTTCTTTGTGCTTATGTTCGGAACATTACCATTTGGATTTAGTTGGGCTCCTTGCCATGAGATGTGTACTCGTTGGGCCATTTAAACTGGGATGGGTTCACTCCTATGAAAATTAGCACGAAAGATTCTAAAATGATAGTGGGCCGACTTGTTTGAAAATTTTAGTTGATTTAGTATGTTATATATGCATCTCATGCACCCCATGCATACATACATCATGTTAACCCTTGTGTTCTGAAAGCCATCATAGATTCCCGTTGGGTTAGAAAAAAGGGAAGACTCACCAAAATACTGAGAACAGACATGAGTGAATCAGATATTGAGGTATCCCGGATAGATCAGTTGGAAAATGGCTTCGCCAAGATTACTGAACAGTTGCAAGCCTTGACTACTGCCATGACAAATATGGCTGTGCCCCGTGCCGGGGGAAATTTTGAGAATGTGAGGCGTGATGAGCCTTCGAATGGGTTGAGGGATGATGTCCCCACTTTTGATGATGACATGTCAGAATATGCAACAGGCATAGTGATTGGGTCTCAGGCAGAATTTCAGAAGCTTTGGGATCAGGTTGAAACAGTTACCCGTAAAATGAAGGGTAAGAACGAGGATTTGCTAGATTATAAGGCAATGACCTTCGGAGAACAGCTGCCAGCTCAGTTTAAAATGCCCGACATGGCCAAGTTTAATGGGAACGGAGACCCGAGGGTCCATCTGCAGCAATATGTCTCAGTCATGAGTTCAATGGGCCATCACAGCGCCAAGTCCAAAAGATGTTTGGGATGTCACTCGAGGGGGCACCTGTGGTTTGGTATCATAGCCTTGAGAAGAAGGTTAAGGAGATTGGAAGGAACTAGCTGATGCTTTTCTGAAGCAGTATGTTACAGACTTAGAAATTGACTTGTCACTCCGTGATTTGGAGAACACTAAGCAGAAGCCGGAAGAAAGCTTCAAGGAGTATGTAGACCGCTGGAGAAGCCAACTTCTGAAAATGCAGACTCGGCCCTCTGAGAAGGACCAAATCAAAATGATCATCAAGGGCACCAAGCCCTCTATTTATAGTAAGCTGAGGAGGATGACTTCGATGATTGCTGATTTTCGACAGTTGAGGGAAACTGTCATGGATATTGAGGAAGATGAGGCTGAAAATAGAAAGTCCTATGGCCAGAATAGGCAGACTTTTGGGGGGTATTCTGAGACTAAGCCCGCTACTGTCGAGGTTGCTGCCATCAGGAACCGGCAATTCTCCAACCTTGGTAGACCTTTGTCGAAGGTATTTGAAAAGTTACAGGGACAAGGAATCTTGAAACCCTTAGAAAGCAAGCCACTTCCCCACCCCCACCACCACACATAAATGTGAACCTTTATTGTCACTTCCACCAGCTACATGGCCATGACACCGACAACTGCACCCGCCTCAGGCATGAAATTCAAGATCTCATAGATTCCCATAAAATACCCAACCCATGAAAAGAAACCCTCAACCACCAAGCTTCTTGCATGGATGACAGTGAAGAACCATAGGCCGAGGAAGAAGGCAGTGCTGCGGATGATGGAGATGTTCCTCCTAGTCTATTTGATCCAGTTTTTTTAAATGACATTGATTTTGTTACTTGTTCGAACTCTTTTCCTCAACAATAATAAAGACGTTCATTTCGCTGAAACTATTCTGCAATATGAGTATATTTGAGAAAAGTATTCAACCTTGGTACTATGGAATCCAGTGATGAACACGGGGAACCTTCGAAATAAGCAAACAGAAAAGATAAGATAGACATTCAGAAATTGGGAAATAGAGGCAGTGAAACTATCAGACTTGGAAGGGAGCCGATCAACATAGACAGATTGAAGCAGTGGTTTGCCTGAGGAAAAGAAGACTAAGCAGTCACCAAGAGAATTGATGGAAGACCTAACCCGACGGGATAGGAACATGCATGCATGCATACACGTAACATATTTGCATCATTTTTGTGTTTGTTCTGTTTTGTAATAACAGGTTTCAAAGGAGAAAAAAGAAAGCGCCGAATGCAAGCCAACCAGAAGCAGTAACAGTACAATGTCAGCAGTCTTCAGGAATGAATCACATGGGCGAGGCCCATATCAGCAGTATTAGTCTGAGGGCAAGGCCATATCAATAGCAGTTGGGGGTGAGGCCCGTATCAGTATCAGTCTGGGGGCGAGGCCCATATCAGTAGCAGTTAGGGCCGAGGCCCACATCAGCATTAGTTTGGGGACAAGTCCAGGGCCGAGGCCTACATTAATATCAGTTTGGGGATGAGTCCCAGGGCCGAGGCCAACATCAGTATCAGTTCAGGGGCCAGGCCCACATCAGCATCAATATCAGTTTAGCCGGGAATGACACTCCAAGAATGGAAACACAGTTCGAGAATGAACAAGCCGGGAATGTCACTCCAAGACTAAAAACACAGTTCGAGAATGAACAAGCCGGGAATGGCACTCCAGGAATGGAAACACAGTTCGAGAATGAACAAGCCGGGAATGGCACTCCAATAATGGAAACACAGTTCATGAATGAACAAGCCGGGAATGGCACTCCAAGAATGGAGCAGAGTTCAAGAATGAACAAGCCGGGAATGGCACTCCAGGAATGGAAATACAGTTCAGGAATGAACAAGCCGGGAATGACACTCCAAGAATGGAAGCACGGTTCGGGAATGAACCACCTCACAGTAACGGTTCGGGAATGGACCACCTCACAATAACAGTTCGGGAATGGACATCTCACAGTAACGGTTCGGGAATAGACCACCTTACAGTAACGGTTCGGGAATGGACCACCTCACAGTAACAGTTCGGGAATGTACCACCTTACAGTAACGGTTCGAGAATGGACCACCTCACAGTAACAGTTCGGGAATGGACATCTCACAGTAACGGTTCGGGAATGGACCACCTTACAGTAACAGTTCGGGAATGGACACCTCACAGTAACAGTTTGGGAATGGGCCACCTTACAGTAACGGTTCGGGAATGGACCACCTCACAGTAACAGTTCAGGAATGGACATCTCACAGTAACGGTTCGGGAATGAACCACCTTACAGTAACAGTTCGGGAATGGACACCTCACAGTAACAGTTCGGGAATGGACCACCTTACAGTAACGGTTTGGGAATGGACCACCTCACAGTAACAGTTCAGTTCGGGAATGGACATCTCACAGTAACGATTCGGGAATGGACCACCTTACAGTAACAGTTCGGGAATGAACACCTCACAGTAACGGTTCGGGAATGGACCACCTCACGATAACAGTTCGGGAATGAACACCTCACAGTAACGGTTCGGGAATGGACCAACTCACAGTAACGGTTCGGGAATGGACCACCTTACGGCAATGGTTCGGGAATGGACCACATCACAACACGGTTCGGGAATGAACCAGGGGTCGCAGCACCTCACCACCTAAATCAACTCAACACGTGGAAAGTCAAGTGGCAGTTGGCGAGCCAGGTAAGTGAAAATGCATTGCATAACTTTGATAGGATTGTCACTGTTGCACATTACACAAGTCCCATCAAAGTGGGGGCGACTGTAGGCATTGTATTTTTGCATGTGAAACCCGATGATGAGTCTCATTTGGAGGCACTACCTTTTGAGTCACGGAAGCCGCGGGAAACAGATATCGGAAGGGGAAATTCAGAATAAACAAGGTTCACTGTTTTTGTTCGTGCTGCGTTCATGTATACGTTCGAAGGCCAAACAGATTGCGGGCGTTCGTGTCGCGTTCGAGGAAGCGTTCGAACGGTGTCGGTAATTCTAGTTTTGTGCTAGCCTCACACCCAAGCCCAATTAGCTCCCCAAAGTCCATAAAAAACATCCCAATTTAATTAAATTAAACATTGAATTAAATAAAATATTTAAACCATTTACCAATTAAAGAAAACACAAAATATAATCATACCTAATTAAGATAAATCAAATATATTAAATTCCTAACTAAACAAATCACATACTAAATTAAAAAGATGCCATGCCTAATTAAAATCAATCATAACAAATTAAAGATATTGACTTCCTATTCTAGCCAAGATTTGTCCCCCCTCAATCTTTGACTTTCCTTGCTCAAACCAAACCAAATCCTCCCTTTTATGCACCAAATCCCTTCCTTGTGAGACAAGGTGAAGCCCTAACCCTTCTCTATATAAACAACCCCTAACCAAA
>SKCR01043766.1:0-37203 GCA_019454045.1 Zanthoxylum bungeanum
GTTTAAGCTCTTTTAATAATTCAAATTAATAATTTTTTCATTATTTATATTTGGTAATTAGTAATATCCAATTTCTATTTTTTTAAAAAAATTATTTTTTAAATTATTAAATTATTTTTTAAAAAAAAAGAAATGGAACCGAATCGAAACCGTCCGGTTCGGTTCTGATTCCCAGTTCCACAATCTTATGGAATTGGAATCAAACCAGAATGATTCGGTTCGGTTTCGATTCCACAAGTGTGAAATCGAGAACATGAACCGAACCGAACCGGTGATCAGGTCTATATAAGAGAGCCTGATTTGGAACCTCCAACAATAAAAGTTTTAAATGAGATTAAAATACATTAGAGAATTATTAAAGGTTATTAATGATTTTCATAATTAGTATATAAAAAAAGACTTTCATAATTATTTTTAATTTTTTAAAGTCGATCCTATTTAGTTTAAAGTATAGTCTCTAAATTGACTTTTATTATTTTATATCTCTATTTTATCCATGTCCATTCTAATATTATATATATATATTTACATATTATTTTTTTTAAAAAAAATATTGTTCATAACAATGAGATTATATTTTTATATATGTAAAATCACATTATAACTGTGACTGATATTATAATTGTGATTGAACATTTGTAATTATTATTTTAACTGAGAAATGTGATTGAATATTGTGTATGTCATTGGCATTTGACTAAGAAAATGTGATTGAGTATTTGTAACTGTCATTATAATTGAGAAATATGATTGAAAATTATGTATGTGACTGACACTGTAATTGAGTTGTATGTGTGAATGTAACTACAATTGTGAATCTGACAGTGATTGTGATTATGCAACTGTGACTGTGATTATGACTGTGACTAAGATTATAATATGACTGTATGTATAATTGTGACTATGACTATGACTATGATTGTAAATGAAAAATAGTTTAGATGAGATTAAACACAATGTTTAATAGATTAAAGAACTGGCAGTGTAGGTTGTTTAGATTCGAATGAATGAAGTCTTGATCAATGTTGTTGCACAAATTATTCATGTTTATGCAACAAGTGTGTTCAAGATTCATTGGAGCTTTGTGATGCGATAAGGAAAAAGTTTAATGCCTTCTGATGAGGATCCAATGAGTTAAGAGAGAAAAATTCATTTGGCAAGTTATGATAAATTGTGCAGAGATCAAAAGCTGAAAAGGACATGAGTTTCTGTAATTTTGAATGCTTCAACTAGACACTAGCTACTTCCCAAGCAAGGCAGCAACCAAATTCCTTAGTAGCATCTATATCCTTAAAGCAAAGTACTTTAACTTGAATGTAAAAAATGGGTCATTATCCCTATTTTATATAGAAAAGTATATTGTCGGACAAAAAGGTGCTGGGAAAATTGTTGGAAATTTCAAAGTATGTGACTGTTGGTTGAAAAAAATGTAACCCTTAATAAATTAATGAACCTAAATAAAATAGATTCATTTATCCAAAGTGCAATCCATCAATGAAAAGGAGCAAATACTTCAAAAGCCAAGTGAAGTGGTTTCATCACTTCTTTTAAATGTTGGTTGTGCATAAACGTGAAAAAAGATGATTATTTTGTTTAATTAAAAATAGTACTGATTTTTTTATTTTATTTTTTTTTTTAATTCAATAGAGTTCCATCCTTTTTTAAGTTCATTTTCTTTATCCAATGAGTGTAACTTAATAAAAAAACCACCAAGAATCATGAAAGAACGTTAGCCATAGATTCGTACTACATCAAGACGAGACTAATAAATTCTTAAGGAAATAGTGTACTCGGCTTGGATTTATTTTTTTTCCCTTTCTTCTATACCTTATTTAGAATTTTCTGATTTGTGTATTTTTTTTTTTTTTAAATATTTGTGCATGTGTGATGATTGTTGTTTTAGTAACTTGTATGTAGAATTATACATGATCTAATAAATAACACACATCCCACCAATAATCTTAAAAACTGATCAACTTTTTATTATAAAATATAATTTTTGCATGATTGACGCATACATGTAAGTCATGGTTATAGCAAACTGAAAATTTCCTTCCAATTTAATTGATTGGTGTTGGCGTTACTAAAGATACTATAATATATAAAATTCTTATTCAAGACCTGTTTTAGGATTGGTGTGATTTATTTATTATTTCAAGAATTATGTCATTTGAAATTGCCAACAACAATAAATTAAAGCTTCTCTATAATATGTTGACGCTGATTTTCATTCCATGGACAAATCCGAAAATTCGTTCATCGAACAATTTTCCCCCAACTATAAATTTGTTTGATTTGTTGGGAATTAAAAGTAAACTTAGCAGAAAAAATGGAAAGAACACATATAAGAATAGAGGATTTAACGTGGTTCAGCGGAATAGATCCGACCTACGTCCACAGACACAAAGAAATAAAATTTTTATAATGAGGTCGGGTTTGACCAACCAAGGCAAATGATTATTACAGGTGTGACCGAACTCTCTCGCGTTCTCTCTAAAATAGACTTTTTATCTCTCTTACAAGCTTTCAAGAATGAAAATTGCCTCTCTTCCCAATGAATTCTCAAGCCCTTTATATATTAGGTTCTACTGTTAAACCTATCTCCGTGACATCAGCCACGTGGGAACTGCCATTGCCATCATGACTACCTGCTCTGCCAGAGGTAGCCCCACCGCCTGACACTCATACTCTCTAAAAGATAGACTTTATTAAATTAGACTATTATTGGTAACTGCCACATGCCACCTCAAGCCCGCAATCTATCATTTAGACTTCTTTTGAAAGGTACAAGTTCCCATGTATGACTTACGTCATTCGATCCCGATCACACTACTACCATTCCGACCCGCCTCACTAAGTCAGGATTCGAGGCATCACTCATCCTGCCTATATCGCACTACCAGGCTCGAGGCTTTAACCCCTCCGGATTCTGAACATCTTTCACTCTTCGGGTCTTTCAACAAATGATAATCGACCCTAAATCCCCGAGCTGGACCTGACGTCCTTGTTCCTCGAGCTCGAGCCTTCTTATTGGGAATGAAAATCACCTATATACCCTTCTTTTCTTGCTGGGCCTGATGCCCAAAAACCAATATCAATATAATACATTATCACGTCACCTGTAGACTATAGTCAATAAATATTGGAATTTATTTTAAAAGGAAATATTTTATGGACTAATAGGTATTGGAATTGATTATAATTTGTATCTCAGTAAGTGCATATACTTCATTATCTTAATATGTAATCACAAGTTGGTATGTGTGCTTTGATCTTTTAGCATGGTGTGTGAAAACATTACTTTGGTAATTGGAAATTGTTTACTGAAATTGTTTCTATATACACAATTGTTTAATAATATTAGTAATAGGAGAAATTATGACATTTAGTGTCGCAATAAATTTTTCGACGCTAAATATCAATCTTTAGCATCGTATATAGGTTACGACGCTAAATGCTATAATTTTCAGTGTCGCTACAACCTTTAGCATTGATAATGAACTTTGATGCAAAAAAATACATAATTTAGCATCACAACCTATTCTCTTAACGCTAAATATTGTACTATTTAGCGTCTAATATATGTTACGACGTTATATGACATACATTTAGCGTTGCTATTGATACTGGTGATGTTAAAAATTCTACCAAAAACAAACCCAATAGCCCTACCCCTTTTACTATTTATATTCATTCTTCTTATTCATTTTTCAATACCCACGTAAAAAATACACATTTTCATCATTTTCAATCACAATCCAACACTAAGCTAATTAATGTATGTATTTTCTCTAATGTATCATTGTTCATCTATTATGTATTTTTGAGTAAATATTAGTTTATGAATTTAGCTAATCAATTAAGGTATGTATTTTAGTTTATGAGTTTATTATTATTTTTTATATTTGTAGATATTTTTATTGATATCAATATAAATTTGATAAGTGTGCCTAATAGATTGGGAATCGAATACCTTTTATGGTGGAAGAATTTATGGAAGTAGCAAAACGAGTTACTGATGCGGAAGGTCGTATGCGTTGTCCGTGTAATAACTGTTTGAATAGGAGAATGAAACGTTAAAGTGAAGTTATGAATCACTTATATATGCCGTGAATTTCAGCGACCTATCAGACGTGGGTTACCATAGAGAAAATTACAATTTTATCTCCCAATATACCCATTCAGAAGCTAGTACCAGTTATCACGAGCATCGTCAAGAAAATGATGATGATGATATGATTGCTACTTTGCATGACTTGCAGGGTTCGATATTTGTTGGAGAAATATCACACCCGGAGGAGAATGACATATAAAAAATATTTAGTCAGTTACTTTAAGAAGCTAAAAAGATATCGTTTGATAGTGCTGACATATCGACTTTAAACTTTATTATTAAGCTACTTCACATTACAGTAAGTAATGAAATGACCAATAAAAGTATTGATATGATGTTAGAGTTGTTTGGACAGATATTACCAGCCGGCACAAAATTGCCAAAATCATATTAGGAGGCGAAAAAAATATTACGTGATTTCGGATTGGGGTATGAATCGATACACGCTTGTAAGTATAATTGTGTATTATTTCATGCAGAGTATGAATTCCTTAAGAATTGTCCAATATATGGAGAAAATCGATATAAGGACCATATTGGGAAGAATGTGCCTCAAAAGCTGTTGCATTATTTTCCATTGACACTCTAGACTACAAATATTGTTTATGTCATGTCACAACGCATCTGACATGAGATGGCATCATGTTTAAAGAGTTGTTAATGAGGGCGTTCTTAGAAACCTTGTTGATACAACTGAGTGGAAAGACTTTGATGATATGTATCCGTATTTCACCAAAGACCCTCATAATATCAGGTTAGGTATCGCATATGATGGTTTTAATCATTTTGGAAATATGTATAACTCTTATAGCATGTGGTATGCGATAATTTTACCTTATAATTTACCACATTGAAGTGTATGAAAAACTATTTCATGTTCCTGTCATTACTTATACCGGGTCCACGTTCCCCAGTAAAGATATTGATGTTTACTTGAGACCGTTGATTGAAGATACATACATTATGGAATATCGATGTAACTATATATGATGCAGTTAATGAAAAATATTTCCAAATGCACGCGGCGTTACTGTGGACTATTAACAATTTTCCATCTTATTGTTCTCTATCTGGGTGGAGTACTAAAGGTTACATGGCATGTCCAATGTGTGCGGGTAATACATCTTCACAACGTTTACCAAAAAAATTAGATATACGGGCCACAAAATATTCTTAAACCTTAGTCATCCATGGAAGAGAAGTAAATTATTTAACGATCGTCCAAAACCTAGAAATATGCCTAATAATTTATTTGGATTTGACATACTGTACGGGCTAAATTTGGGCCCAAGGGTAAAATCATCATTTCACTTCCGGACCGACCACAAGGCCAGACACCAATTACTAAAAACCCAAAATCCTCTAAAAATGCTAATTTGTAAACTGATATTGGACCAAGAGATCTCATAAGCCCATACTCAAGAAACGACTTGACCAAAATAGCCTCATCAGTTACCATATCGGGAAAACGCTTGAACTCATAACTCCCCTATTAAATTGGCCGTTTTTTAGCGTCCAACGGACATAAGAACGAATGAGCACACACGAATGAAATGGCTTATAAAAGGAAGAGGTAATCCATAATAAATAAGGAGGTGATTTCTTCTGGAGCTTGAGCATTCTCATTTGAGCTCTCAAAGCATTTCGCCCTCTAAACACCGGCCCACCGCCCTCACGGTAGTCTACGGAGGTCAAGGTAACCCTAAACCTTGTTCTTCCTTATTTTTCGCTTGTCTTCACTATTGACTTGAGCGTCAGAGTGCCTACGGCACCCACCACACCAGTGGGTAGTCTCTCCAAGCTCACTCTGTTGGCAATTATGACCATAACATCACTATTTGTACAGAACATTGTGTTGTTGTACAAATTAACTATGTGACAAAGGAAATTGCTCTTTTATCATTTGTAATTGGATTACCGGGATATATAAATGATAAAATTCCATATGATTAGTACCTGATTAATAAGATATGAGAAAATATTAATCCACTAAGATTTAATCATTAAATATCCCTAGTCGTAGTATTATCGAGACTGGACATCGATAATGCGAAATAGACTAGTATTGCACTTGTGGGCATTATGGAGGCATAATGGCATAATTCTCATATATTTGGGTATTGGATACTCATGCAAGTGTAATAGGAGGTTCCGTTTACCGATCGGAAACAGCTTCGCTCTGGATAGACCCCTCAGAATCCCATTGGTAGTATGACTATGTGTATATGGGAATCCGAATCAGGGTAGGTGTATTTGGTCTTAACCTGAGACTTGCATCGATAATACTTGCAACAATCAGTATACTTTGGTTTTGGTCGTCCGGGGCTTTAACAGGTTCTGTGTATGCCTCTTCTGGGTATACTGAGAATCGAAATGTATTGGGTGTAATGTCAAGATAGAAGTATCACTTCAGTCATATGGAGATGATGATCACGCAGGATACGGAACTAATACTCTTTTGAACTGCATTCATCGGGATAATATGACTAGGTCATGATTATCCGATTATAGAGACTAGTTGCCAGAGATCCGAGATATGTGATGAGTGGTAAAAGTATCACTATTTCCCACTCATTTAACTTAATATTTTGTATAGTTTCTTGAGTTTTGTGAATATTTTGATGTATTTTGTGTTATTTTGTAGATAAATAAAGTTCACGACATTCTGGAGGTGATTTGGAGCAAAACTGTGAAATTTGGTGAAATTTGGCAAAAATGGTATTTTGGTAATTTTGGGCGTCCCGACACAAAGGGTATTTTGGTAATTTTGGGCATCCCGACACCAAAATAAAGTTTCAGGACATTCTGGAGGTGATTTGGAGCAAAACTGTGAAATTTGGCAAAAATGATATTTTGGTAATTTTGGGCGTCCCGACACCGAGGGTATTTTGGTAATTGCACCGCATGCCACGTGTCAAAAATTCAACGAGCCGTTTTTTTAGCCACCATGCCACGTGTCGAAAATTCAGCGATCCAAAAAAAAAATAAAAAAAAAAATCAGAAAAATAATAATAAAAAATTAGATTTTTTTGCCTATAAATAGATTTTGAATTTCTTAGTTTCAATGTACCTCATCCAGTGAAATCCTTATAAATAAAAGAGAGTTCTTATTTTCTTATTATATTCAGTTTTATTTATGCTTTGTAGTAGTAATTATATCCATCCATGTGGGGGTAACTTCTTTATGCTGAGGTAATAAGGTAATACTTTTACTTTTGCTATTTAGATTAATCTCCCTTAAAATATAATATATAAACTATTTAAAACCTGACTTAATAAAGGATACCGCCATTCTGGACGGTTGGTTATTCAATTTAATCTGGTTAAACCTGACTTAATGAGGATACCGCCATACTGGACGGTTGGTTTAATTTTTGTTCCGCCTTTATGGCTGGTTTATTTTAATTTGACTTAATGAGGATACGGCCATACTGGACGGTTGGTTTAAAATATCACAAGGATATATATTATATTATGGGAGATATCTAAATAGTAAATAGTAGAAGTTAATTCCTTTTACCTTACCATTTTATTTATTTTTCTGCATTTACTTTTTAGTAATTTTTATGTTTTTTTTTTATTTGTACTAACTATGTGTTATAACTAAGTTAGTTTTCTAGGTTGTGATGAAATCTAATATCACCGGTTTATAAGAGGTTATTTTATAATTTGGATAATTTAAAGGTTTACTTATTAAGTCTTAAGCTTAATGCTTCTTGTTGTCTGATCACCAATAAGATTGATCTGGTGAATCTAAAATGAACTAGACATAGGGATTTTAGGTTTCAGCCTTAGACTTAATAGCCCACGATCTTCTTTGAGGATATATAACCCTTTAATAGATTTCCTTACAAGATAGACATATACCTGTTGGGCGTGGGTAGCCATAATTGGAACTTAAACTTAATGAATTCAGGTAATTTAATTGACATAGACATATGATTCAATTGGATTAAACTGGGTATTTGTGTCTGACCATCGACATATGCTTTCACATAAATTCATGTTCCAGGTTAGTAAACCGATTTATTACACAAACTTAAAATAATCACTTCATCTTTTTAAAGATATTCGAATGATTCACAACCCTAGATCTTTGAGTCTTTTATTTTCCTTAGTATTTTCTTTTGTCTTTTTATCTTTTTATTTATTTAGCAAATCTACAAATCAAATCATTCAAGCAATCAATTCCCTTCTCCCTCAATTAGATATTTGTAAATAAATAGTATCAACAATTAATAACAACAGTAGGAATTAAGTCCTCGTGGGATCGATATTTTTATACTACTTGAACGATACGTGCGCTTACGTTATACGTGTGTGTTTACGTTGGTCAATATGCTTCGTATGAGGTAGACAGAATTCCAGCCCCAGGCCTATCATCTGACAATCGATACTGGATCGTAATACGCAATACTACGTATACTACGTCTGACAAATATTACATATTCCTTTAAAGAATTTTTCTGTAGAATTGGGTAGGCACGGTGCTTTGCTAGAAGCCATCCATGTCTTGTAAATCGGTAAGAATGTGGTACCGGGTACGCACGTATTCGGATAGTCCGATTACCGTATTTACTGCCAAAATATCCAGGGATCTCTTGGGTTGCCTCCCAAAGATTCACCGATGATATTTGACTCGAACAAAATTAATCTGGGATTAATTATGAGAGAGGAAATTAATCTGGGATTAATCACCGCAATAATTAATCTGGGAATTAATTATCAAGAGAAAGAATTTATCTAGGATTAAATTCGTCGAGAAGAGAGAACGCGATTAATTTGGAATTAATCGGTAAAATAAATTTAATAGTTAAATTAGATTTTTCTATTTAATTTATTTAATTGGGCTAAAATAATATATTAGATATATTAATTGAAATTAGATTTCAAAGCGGAATTAAAATTGGATTTTAATTCGCGTGAAAGAATTAATTCGCAAGCGACATTCGTAATAATTTTGCTAAACATTATTATTTAATTAAATTGGATTTAATTATGTCGCAACGGCAAATTAGTTTAATTCGGAAATAAACGAACCCGGGCCCGAGCGAAGTTGCGTGTTGGATTGTCCGACTTAAATTCGGAATTTAAAAGTGGTGGGACCCACTTCACTTACATCAATTTGTTGGACATTTGATGGAAGTGGTTGGACTTATTTTATGGCTTTGGTTTATTAAAAGTAAGGCTTGCTTTACTTATGATACACTCAAGCCAATTTCAACACACAAGCTTATTATTTAAACCAAGTCAAACTTTGGAAGTTGTCATGGGTTACTATTCACAGCACTTAAATTTATCTCTTCTCCCTCTTGAAGCCGTGAGCTTCTTTTCTTCTCCCATGGATTTTGTTTCAAAATTCAAGCATGCTAGCACATTAAGGAGTTAAAGGAAGGTGATAGGGAGACTAATCCGAGAGTTTGGAACTCGATCTAAAGCTCTGAAGCTTCCAACACATCCAACAAAGAAGAAAACGTTTTGAACTCAATCCGATCAATGTGAGTATTCCGCAACTCCCTTTGATTAATTCACACACGAATCACTCTTAGACGATCTTGGCATGTCCTAGGAACACTAACAATGGTACCAGAGCGATCTAAGTTTGATTTGGAATTCTAGGGTTCTTAAACTTTAATTTGAGAATTTTGTGTTTGGAGCTTGATTTTCTTAAATTGATGGTTTGGTTGAGTTTATATGATGTTGAATTGATTTGTGTATTGTTGGATTTGTGAAATATTGATTAGATCAAAAATCCCCAAATCCTAAGCTTGGTCGAATATATACCCTAGAATAAGCTCATGGGAGTTTTTGAAATTTGACATATTAGATGTGTTGTTGGCATGATAGAAATATTGAATGTTGATTTAAAGTGGATTGAAATCAAATTGAATGATTTTTGTATGCCTTTGCCGTGAGTTTGAAGCATGTTTTAGAATTGATTTTGCTTCAATTTGTGTTGGACATGAATTGAAAATGATGAGCATGATTAATTGAATTAATTAGTGTTTTGGAAGCATTATATTAATTAATTAATTATGGTAATTACACTTGAATTGAATTAATTTGTAATTTGGAATAATGAATTAATTTAATTGTTGTATTTGGGCTTAATGGGCTTGGTTGGGGCAAGTTTGGTTTAGGATAATTGGTTGGATCCAATTGGGCCTAAAACCATTTTCAAAAAGTCCAAATATGATAATTGGGCCTTTAAAATTTTAATTGGGCCTAAATTGATTTTTGGCATAGGGTGATTCCTAATTGGGCCTTGGCATCTTGGGTTTGACCCATAATTGCCAAAGCCCATGCCTTAAGAATTAATTGAAAGCCCATTGGACTTTAATTGAATAGTATTGGATACTAATTGGGCATTTGAGACCCGTTAAGATTGGATTTGGAATCCAAGTCTAAAAGGCACTATTGAAAGTGTAATTATTTAATTTGGAATTAAATATGAATTAGTATTGAATATAATTTAAATTGGATTTAAAATTGTAGTTCGATATAATTCAAGAATACTTACTTTGAGTATTTATTATTAAACGAGTTGGACTCGTGCAAATCAAATCATTGTTTGAACATTGGATGGTCACTAATCAAAGATTAATTAATTGGATTAGATTGATTGATAACATGATTTGTGTGAATACTTGGATGTATGTATGAATAATGTATATCAGATGGATATTAGAAGGGTGAGTGCAATTTTAGAAATTGTTGTAATAAATTTAGAATTTATTAAATTGGACCTACGTGTCCAACCTTTTATCTCCTTATCTCATTGTATTTCTCTTTTCACCAATTCCCTTCAATGTAAATGAGGTTTCTTTAGAAGTATTATCTAATTGGGTAGAAGTATGAATAATGCTAGCGGGAGAGAGGAAAGTGAGAGATTTGTTCTAGGAACAAGTTTGTTGTATATCCATCCGCATATCATTATTAAATTTTATCGCGCCTTATTATGCCTTTAGAATGCATGTTTAAGGGTGTATGATGAGACCTAATCAAAGATAATAAATTGGTTGCCAAATCGCGACAAAAACCCTCATTTTATATTAAGCATTTTTCCTTCCATTGAGTGATTCTCTCTCAAGATCCAAGATTGGCATTGGTTTGTTGGCCAAAGTCAAGATCAATGTCCATCGCGGATGTGTTTGAATCATGAAAGCTTTGTTTCATATCGTACGCCTTGGGCAAGTTGTGATTTGTTGGCCAAAGTCAAGGTCACTTCTTGTTCATCGGCCTCGATTACGAAGCTTTCTCACTGTCAATGGGTCACGCTTAACTGGTTTCATTAAGCTTGTTGACCCAAAGCCAAAGCTTAGTTGATTGAGAGAAAAAAGGTTAGGGAATATATCAGATATATTGACATATATTGGATATATGTTTCGTACTTGGATGTCCACCTACTGGATCTAGAAATTGGATGAGATCCAATTGATCTTAGAGATCTACCTAGTTAAGTTTCATATAATTTGTTGGCCAAAGTCAAGGTTGTGTGTTTTTAACGGGATCCTAGCCCACTAGGAAATTAGGTTTCCGAGTACTCCACAGAGGCTTAGAGGCTCGCCAAAAATAGTGGGAGGCAAGTATTAAATTTGGCAATTTCATTTAGATACTTGCCAATACGCGCTCATTTCATTTTTCGTCATTAAAAATTTATATATATTAGTTGGACTAATATTCAATTGTTGTTTTAATTAAACAGTTGGACTGTATTCAAACTACTTCATTTATAGTTGATTATATAATTGGATTATAGTAATCAATATATTTGAATTTAACCAATCAATAATAATTGATTATATAGTTAGACTATAATAATCATTATATTCGATTGTACCCGAAATCGTTGATTAGATAGTTGGACTATTGAAATCAAGATAACTGAAAGATTAGCGTTAAAACATAATCCTGGGTGAAAATGACTTTTACTTTACGACTTAATTTTCAGATTGGGAAAAGAACCTCATGATAGTCCTAGGAACTGAGAAGTTATTCTATTTGATAGAGAAACCTTTCAGGCCTAAGCCCGGAGTTGAGCAAATAGTGGAGCATGAGGTTTGGAAGACTCATGATGATGATAACTTTAGTGCTCAATCTGTTATGCTTGCCGTAATGACTCCTTAATTTCTTCGTCAGAACTAAGGATTAGATCCTTATAGTATGATATTGAAATTGAAGGATCTTCATAGATCTATTCTTAGATCTTAGAAGTACTAATTGCAAAAGAAAACTCTTGGAGAGTTAATGACTATGCTCAATGAAGCACAACCAGAGCTTGCAAAAGGGCAAGAAGCGCAATGCGCATCTTACTTCAACATCCCAGAAGGTCAAGGCTTGGCCGAAGGCTTATAGGGATATGAAAAAGAGGCAAAGGCAAAATCGTCACTGTCTTCTAGGAAGACAAATGACATATCCCAAGATGTCTGCCTAAACTGTGGCAAACGAGGTCACTGGAAGCGTGGCTGCCGTATGGACAAGGCAGACATGAAGGAAGTGAAGACAGACAAGGGTCCGGCTTCAGGTATGTTTGTTATAAACATGTCCACTGCTGATTTTAAAATTGGATTTTAGATACTAGATGCGGTACATAAATATATGTACTGATGTACGGGATCTGCTGATTAGCAGGATACTGACTTCAGGTGAGATGGACCTGCGAATCGGAAACAGGACGAGAGTCGTTGTTTTGGCTATGGGAACCTAAGTTTTGGAAATGTCTTTTGGGCATGTACTTAAATTAGGAAACTGTTATAATGTATCTAGTTTGACTAAAAACATTATCTCTATATCTAGTTTAACCCGTTGTGGGTATGCCTTTATATTCTAGAACACTAAATGTTTTATTTATAAAGATGATATTGAGATAAGTACATTAGATGTGAATAACAACATTTATATTTAGAATATAAATGAATCTCAAACATATAATATGACAAATAAAAGCTCAAACTGAATAAATCTGTTGAGACTTAAAAGTGGCATTGGTGTCTGGGACACATTAACAAGATTCGTATATCCACACTTTCGAAGAGTGGATACTAGGACATATTTGATTCTAATTCAAATGATGTCTACGAATCTAGTTAATTAGGCAAAGTGCCTACAACACCTTTTACTTGGTAAGAGTGCAAGTGCCACCGATCTGTTAGCCCTCGTTCATAGTGACGTAAGTGGGCCCATGTCTAGCTAGACTAGAGATGGATATGAATACTTTGTAACCTTTACGGATGTGGCATTGCGTTACGGTTATGTGTATCTTATGAAACACTAGTAAGAAACTTTTGAGTAATTCAAACAGTTTCGATATGAAGTAAGAAAACAGACCGGTAAAAGTATTAAAAACATTACGGTCGGACCATAGTGTAAAATACTTGAACATATGAGTTTCAAGATTACTTGAAAGAGTATGGTATTCTTTCACAGTGGACTCCTCCCGGGACACCTCAATTCGATGATGCGTCCGAACAGAGAAACCGAACTTTGTTGGACATAGTAAGGTTAATGATTAGTCGCTCTGAGCTACCAATTTCCTTATGAGGATACACATTAAATAGTGCAATACTTATTTTGAATAAGGTTCTATGAAAATCTGTTAGACAGACTTCATATTAGATATGAACAGGAAAGAAACCGGGTTTCTCATTCCTGAAGATTTGGGTATGATGGGCATATAATTGAATGTTTGGATGATACCAAACTAGAACCCAAATCGGATAAGTGCCTAATTATAGGTTGTCCTAGGGAAACCAAAGTATAGTACTTAGACAACTCACAAGAGAACAATGTAATTGTTGCTCTCCATGCGGTTTTCCTAAGAGGAATTCCTATATGCAGTGGTAAGTGGGAGGAAAGTAAAACTCGATAAAAATCGGAGTAATACTGTTCCAGGCACCGAATCATCACGGAACACCAACAGTTCATCAGGGATGAAACTATACCAATAATCTTCGAATACACAAGAACCACGTAGGTCGGAGAGAGTCAGAAAACAATCTGGGAGGTATGGGTTTCTGATCTCACCTCATGTAGATATCAATCTTATTGAGGAAAACAAACCGGCTACGTATGAAGAAGTGATACAAGGTATCGACTCCTTTTATGGAAAAATGCCATGAAGTCCGAAATGGATTCCATGTATACCAACTAAGTTTGGACATTGGTTGATGTACAAGAAGGCATTGTGCCTGTTGGTACTAAATGTGTCTTCAAGGAAGACATACATGGAAGGTAACATACAAAGTACATAGCTAGGCTTGTACAGAAAGGGTATCGTCAACGACATAGTGTCGACTATGATGAAACTTTTTCACCTGTTGCCATGATTAAATCCATTTGGATAATGCTTGCTAATGCTGCATATTTCGTTTATGAAATATGGCATATGAACGTCAAAAATGCTTTCCTTAAACGGAATCATTTTGGAGGATGTTTACAACATCCTGACGGTTTTGTTGTACCAAAACATGCAAACAAGGTTTGCAAGTTAAATCGATCCATTTATGGATTAAAGCAAGTATTGTGTTCTTGGAACTAGCTTTTTGATGTAATCATAATGGTATATGATTTTTAATTCAAAACGAATATGATTATGTGTATATAAGAAGGTTAGTGGGAGCGCACTAACAATAAATGTCCTATAAGTTGATGATGTATTGCTTCTTAGCAATAACATTCCCATAATATAATCGGTGAAAGCTTGGCTTTCATTAAAATTCTCCATGGAATACCTGGGAGAAGCAGGCTTTATTCTAGGAATAAAGATCTACTGGGATAGATCCAGAAAGCTGCTGACAACCCTCACAGAGCTCGTACGTTTTTGAAATGTATGTGACCTGATGTCTCATATGCTTTGAGCATATGTAGACGCTATAAGGCCAATACAAGTGATGGTCAATGGATTGATGTAAAGAACATCCTTGAGTATCTTGGACGAACTAAGGATGCTTTCTTAAGCTATGGAGGAGGAGAACTTGAAATGACTAGGTTCACCGCTACAAGTTTCCAAACAGACAAAGACGACTTTAAGTCACAATAAGGGTACATACTTAGTTTGAATAACAGAACAGTGAGCTGGAAATCTTCCAAGCAAGATACTGTTGCCGAATAAATAACAAAAGCGGAATATTGCTGCAGCTGAGGCAGCAAAAGAAGCATTTTAGATCTATATAATCCTAATTGGATTAGGTGTAGTTCTGTTAGCAGCTGAGCTAGGCTACAACATAGGCTAAAGAACCGCAGTCTCATCAATGATCCAAGTATAAACTTCGACTATTTCATCTGATTCGTTAGATCATACATCGTGGCGATGTGATGATCGAATAAAACGCATCAGATGATAACATTGTAAATCCGCTGACGAAAGCTGTTTCTCAGCAGAAGTTTGAGCGACCCGTACATAGTTCAGGTGTAGGACACTTGAGTGATTGGCTATGGGCCAAGTGGGAGATTGTTGGACAATTATGACCCATAGCATCACTATTTGTACAGAACATGGCGTTGTTGTACAAATTAACTATGTGACAAATGAAATTACTCTTTTATCATTTGTAATTGGATTACCGGGATATATAAATGATAAAAGTCCATATGATTAGTACCAGATTAATAAGATATGAGACAATATTAATCCACTAAGGTTTAATCATTAAATATCCATAGTCGTAGTATTATAGAGACTGGACATCGATAATGCGGAATATACTAGTTGTAGGCACTGTATTTTTGCATATAAGTTCCGATGATGAGTCTCACATGGAGACACTACCTCTTTAAAGTTGTGGAAGTCGCGGGAAATGGACATCGGAAAGGAAAAGTCAGAAATTGATATCTTGTTGGTCTAAATTCATTTTCTTAGCTGTGGGTTTGCTCGTTGGACCTCTGTTTTAAAATTCATCCTCAGCCCAAACCCCCGCAAGCCACACACCAAGCCCACACACCACCAAGCCACACACCAAGCCCACCAAAAAGTACCAAACCCATGCCCAAATCCCCTTAGCTCACGCCCAAGCCCATTAAAACACATCAAAATAATAAATCCACACATTAAACACATGCTAAAATCAAAACAAATCACCTTCCCAAATTAAAGAAATCAAATCAAATCAAATTAAATCATATTCCTAATTAAAAGAGATCAAATCAAATCAAACCAAATCACATCCCTAATTAAATAGATTTTTCCTTATAGCACACTAATTAGGAGATATCTCCCATAATTGCAATATTCTTTCCCTTCTCGTACGAGGACAAGCTCCAACCCTTTGCCTATAAAAAGAAGCCTAAACCCAACCTTGAAACCCCTGGCTCATTCTCACGAAAACAGAAAGAAAATAACCTAAAGCATTCACGCCTAAAGCATCCAAAAATTCCCTTCTATTGCCGTGAGAAACCCACAAAATTCCCTCACATTGCCGCAAATCAACCACACCCAGCAACCCCATTAACGCTGAACACAGCCCATGTAGTCAGCCCTAACCTTGCCGCAAATTACCCCCTCTAAACCAGTCCCAGAACTGCACCTTCTGACCACCGAAAATTGCCCACATTACCGAAAAATACCTCTAAACTGTACCCTGAAACTGCCGCAAAATCACCCCTGAAATACAGCCCCACATTACCGAAATTTTACCCCTGGAACACATCCCTTTTACCGAAAAACTGCACTAAAAACTGCACCCTTTCACCAAAATTCTGTCCCATGAAAAATAGTCCAGTAAACCCGCAAATCGCAAGCCAAAACAGTCCTCAATTACCGCAAAATAGTGACCATAAAATACAGAAAAAACAGCAGTGAAACAGAGTAAAACAGCAACCCGAAACAGTGAAGCAACGAAGGAAAACAACGAACCAGTAAATCGGAAAAGCCGCAGAGCATCAACCCTTCCGACAACCGTGTAAGGCACTTCCAAGAGACGACTTAAGAGGTTAGACCTGATGGCACCCTTTTTATTTATTCTACTTTATTTTTATGTATTTTCTTATTTTACTTCGCATGAGTATTGTTGATTGGTGTATGCTATGACTTTCGGATGAATGGAATATGTGTTATCTCTTGCGGTATATCGGATGGAAACCTGGACGTAAATTCCGTAGTCGAATCCGAATGGACGGTAGTGCGGTCTGCACTTAGGATACAATGCCACGTACTGCTTGAGAGACACACATATTTCGTTTCATCCAATCTTATGTTTATTCATGAATTAGTCATTTAGTATGTTATTCTCTTTTACGCATGATTTAGTCGTTTAGTATGTTGTCTTCTTTTATGCATGATTTAGTTGGTTATTTCCAAGCATGATAAGTTATTTCCTTCGCATTAGGAATTTAATTTATGCTTATGTTTAGGTTGTTATTTATTTTCGCATTTGATAATTCAATATGTTCATGAGATTATTGTATGTTTGCCGTTATGACGACTTAGTTTTATGCATGCAAACTTAGATTTAGGCTTTACTTTTATGCATGCAAACTTAGATATTTCATGTATGCGAATTACACGTAGGCTATTCTTGTGTTTGTAGGTGAGTAGACTCGGTTAGATTATTGCACAAATCCGTTCATTACAAGTGGCATAAGTAAGGGACCATTCCGAACCCAACGGTTTGAGGTCTTCCCTTGCGAGGGGTGAGTGCGGCCTTAAATCATTTTCCCAGTTCACACTGGGACTCCATGTTATTTCTCTGGTTTAGTTCCCCCGTGGGCTACTCCGTACTCCCGATTAGGCCGCGAGCCTAGAACATCGTCGTCAAGTTCTGTGTCATACACTAGTATTGCACCTGTGCGTATTATGAAGGCATAATTGCATAGTTCTCATATATTTGGGTATTGGATACTCATGCAAGTGTAATAGGAGGTTCTGTTTACCGATGGTACGGAAACAGCTTCGCTATGGATAGACCCATCAGAATCCCATTGGTAGTATGATTATGTGTCTATGGGAATCCGAATCATAGTAGGTGTACTTGGTCTTAACCTGAGACTTGCATCGTTAATACTTGCGACAATCAGTATGCTTTGGTTTTGGTCATCCAGGGCTTTAACAGGTCTGTGTACGAATCTTCTGGATATACTGAGAATCGTAATGTATTGGGTGTGATGTCAAGATGGAAGTATCACTTCAGTCATATGGAGATGATGATCACGCAGGATACGAAACTAGTACTCTTTAGTACTGCAGTCATCATGATAATATGACTAGGTCATGATTATATGATTATAGAGACTAGTTGACAGAGATCCGATAAATGTTTCATATGGGGCAGACACAATTCCAGCCCCAAGCCTAGCATGTGACAATCGATACTGGATCGTAATACGCAATACTACGTATACTACGCCTGACAAAGTTTACATATTCCTTTAAAGAATATTTCTAGAGAATTGAGTAGGCACGGTGCTTTGCAAGAAGCCAACCATGTCTTGTAAATCGGTAAGAATGTGGTACCGGGTACGCACGTATTCGGATAGTCCGATTACCGTATTTATTGCTAATATATCCATGGATCTCTTAGGTCGACTCCCAAAGATTCACCGATGATGTTTGACTCGAACAAAATTAATCTGGGATTAATTATGAGAGAGAAAATTAATCTGGGATTAATCACCGCAATAATTAATCTGGGAATTAATTATCAAGAGAAAGAATTTATCTAGGATTAAATTCGTCGAGAAGAGAGAACGCGATTAATTTGGAATTAATCGGTAAAATAAATTTAATAGTTAAATTAGATTTTTCTATTTAATTTATTTAACTGGGCTAAAATAATATATTAGATATATTAATTGAAATTAGATTTCAAAGCGGAATTAAAATTGGATTTTAATTCGCGTGAAAGAATTAATTCGCAAGCGACATTCGTAATAATTTTGCTAGGCATTATTATTTAATTAAATTGGATTTAATTATGTCGCAACAGCAAATTCGTTTAATTCGGAATTAAACGAACCCGGGCCCGAGCGAAGTTGCGTGTTGGATTGTCCGACTTAAATTCAGAATTTAGAAGTGCTGGGACCCACTTCACTTACATCAATTTGTCAGACATTTGATAGAAGTGGTTGGACTTATTTTATGGCTTTGATTTATTAAAAGTAAGGCTTGCTTTACTTATGATACACTCAAGCCAATTTCAACACACAAGCTTATTATTTAAACCAAGTCAAACTTTGGAAGTTGTCATGGGTTACTATTCACAGCACTTAAATTTCTCTTTTCTCCCTCTTGAAGCTGTGAGCTTCTTTTCTTCTCCCATGGATTTTGTTTCAAAATTCAAGCATGCTAGCACATTAAGGAGTCAAAGGAAGGTGATAGGGAAACTAATCCGAGTGTTTGGAACTCGATCTAAATCTCCGAAACTTCCAACACATCCAACAAAGAAGAAAAAGTTTTGAACTCAATCCGATCAATGTGAGTATTCCGTAACTCCCTTTGATTAATTCACACACGAATCACTCTTAGACAATCTTGGCATGTTCTAGGAACACTAACACACTCTACATTTATTTTGCAGGATCGCTAGTGCCTCATTCCCTACAAATTCTCGATTGTGGACCTCGGGTGAAATCCAACATCCACAATTTGGCACCCACAGTGGGGCCCTAACGATTAATAGCGAACGAAGATCTCTCATTCTATTGTCTTTATAAACATAGCTACTCATGGCTTCAAATAGCGAGCAGATACCAGACCCTGTGGCCGCTCAATTGGCCATTCTCCAAGAACGGTTACAAGTTTTAGAGGAGGAAAAATCAGTCATGTGAAGCTCGAATACGACCCTCCAAAAAAAATTGGAGCAAATCAATTCAACCTCCCAACATCGTGACACTCCAGACCATCCCAACAATCCTACAATCCTAACCAATCTCATGGGGCATTCAATAATATGGTAAACGACAATCTGTCATCAGACAACCATCCACCAAATCAAGAAAGAAGTCAACATATCTCCCCAACCGACCAAGCACGACAAGTTGTCTCCACCATGCGCAAGGAAATGAAGGAGTTCGAAGATGCAATTCTCTCCAGCCTACCTGGTTCAGATTACCAGTGAGAAAAAGCCCAGTCGGCACGATCTCAGATACTCCTTTTTTGGGATCCATTACTTCCATTGAACTCCCACGAAAGTTCAGCCCATCAGATATGAAGTTGTATGATGGATCCATAGACCCAGATGACTATATGGTCCATTATAAATACAAGATGATGTCGACTGATCTGGCTCCTCAACAATGGGAAGCTAGAATGTGTAGAGGATTCGGAGAAATATTGGCAGATCCAGCCCTCACTTGGTTCATCAATCTACCTTACAGGACTATTGGGTCGTATCAGGAACTAACTGATAAGTTTGTGAAACATTTTGCTAGCTCTTGTAAACTTGAGAAAACTATAGTCGACCTTAACGTAATTCAGCAGCGGAAAGAAGAACCTCTACGAGGCTACACCGCGCGTTTCAACAAAGAGAGAATATCCATTCCGGATCTCCACAAACTAACTGCCATTGAAGCTTTCAGGAATGGGTTACTAGCCGATAGTGGACCTTATAAGAAGCTGACCAAATTTCGATACTAAACTATGGATCAAGCCATGACTCGAGCCCAAATCGAGATCAGGTTGGAGGAGGATAAGAGGAACAAAAAGAGAGAAAGTTCCACCAGCCATCACAATGAAAGAAGCTTGAATCCTCCCAAGCGATATAATAAATGATGTGCTAGTAATATATCTCAATAAGATATCACTTGATGTAATTAGAGCATAAAAAAGGCCAGAGGTCATTCATTGTCGCCTTGGGGACACCAAAGCTTCCCAAACAAATATTCATTGATTACTTTAGAAAAAATTATCCTTCACAAAACCCCAACTTAGGGAGAAACCGATTTGCTCCAAATCGACCTTTATAGACCATCACTTGGCCCAATCGACATACTTCTCCCACTCTACATGAGAATACCCTCATAATCCTCCAGCATACCCAATCGACCAAGAAGTATTCACTAGAAATTTCATATGCTCCAAACTACATGGAAATATTATCATATTCTCCATACGACTGGGTGGATGGCCATCAACTCTAGGCTATATAAAAGAATTTCCATCTCTTTCATACTACTTGGAAGGATTGTCATCTCCTCCATACGATATGAATGAATTGCCATCTCTTCCAGACTATATGGAAAGATTGTCATATTCTCCATATGACAAAGTGGATGGCCATCAACTCCAGACTACAAGGAAGGATTATTATCTCCTCTATACGACATGTAAGGATATTCATATTCTCCACACTACATGTATGGACCTTCATCAGTTCTAATCGACCGTAGTCTCGTGGACGTTCGTCAGATCCATTCGACCGTACTCTCATATGCCTTCATTTGGTATAATGGAGTGGAGACTCTCTTGGACCTTCATCAGGTCTAGTGAAGTGTAGTCTCTCACGGGCTTTCATCAAGTCTAGTAGAGTGAAGACTCTCATGGACCTTCCTCAAGTCCAGTCGACCAAAATCTCATAAAGACCAATTAATACCCAACGAGTAAAGGTCAAACCTAGTCGTAGACTGGAGACAATCTGAAAGGAGAGAGTTATGATAACTTAAGAGATAATAGCCTTCCTAAAAGATCAGTAAGACCATTAGTCCCAGCCGACACTACATGAAGGAAGATTCGACATGAGGAGGATGTGTCAGTCGACACTACATGTATGGAGACTCAATTTGAGGAGGATGTCTCAGTCGACACTACATGTGTAGAGACTCAGCGTGAGGTATATGTTCCAATAGACACTACACAAATGAAGACTCGACATGAGGAGGATGTCCCAGTCGACACTATATATATGGAGACTCGGTTTGAAGAGGATATCCTAGTCGACACTACATGTGTAGAGACTCAGCGTGAGGTATATGTTCCAATCGACACTACACGAATGAAGACTCGACATGATGAGGATGTCCCAATCGACATTATATGTATGGAGACTCGGCTTGAAGAGGATGTCCCAGTCGACACTACATGTGTAGAGACTCAGCGTGATGCATATGTTCCATTCGACACTACACGAATGAAGACTCACCGTGAGGAGGATGTCCCAGTCGACATTACATGTATGGAGACTCAACATAAGGAGAATATCCCATTCGACACTACACGTGTGAAGCTTGGCACTTGTTAAGGATCCCAATCGACACTACACGTGTGAAACTTGGCACTCGTTAAGGATCCCAGTCAACACTATATATATGATCTTGTAGAGTGAGGAATGAAAACCCCCATTGACCTTTATCAAGTTTTGTAGAATGAGGAATGAAGACCCTCATTGACCTTTGTCAGGTCTTGTAGAATGAGGAATGAAGACCCACATAGACCTTTATCAGGTCTAGTGGAATGAGAAATGAAGACCCTTATGGATCTTCATCATGTCTGGTGGAGTGAAAAATCTCTTGGAACTCTATCAGTTCTAGTGGAGTGAAGATTCTTTTGGACCTTCATCAGGTCTAGTGGTGTATAGTCTCATAGACCTTCATCAGGTCCAATGGAATGAAAACCCTTATGGACCCTAAAATTCTATCAAAAAATTCAGACGACCCAGTTTTCAAACGACATAGCACACGTTTGAAGAACCACCAAATGGCTCATTCGAAGGAGCCACCAAACGATATGTATGAATATTCAGTGATATGTACTAACAATGTTCATGATCACATATATAAGTGTTGCCTCCATTCGACAAGACAATATGGATCAGTAGTATGAAGATTATCATGACCTTCATCTGGTTCAGTCGACTGGGAACATTCCACATGGCTCATGTAGAGTCAAGTTCAAGACCTGGCCTACATCTGGTCCAGACGACACAGAAGAATCCCCTGGTCCTTTGAATTATAATATAGGGATGATCTTGACCTTCATCTGGTTTAGTCGACTGGGTACATCCCCAATGACTCATGTAGAGTCAAGTTCAAGACTTGGCCTTCATCTGGTCCAGTCGATATTGAAAACTCCACTGGTCCTTTAATCAGTAGAATAGAGATTATCCTGACCTTCAAACACGTTCAGTCGACTTGGTACATCCCCAATGGATCATGTAGAGTCAAGTTCATGATCTTGACTTTTATCTGGTTCAGTCGATTGGGAACATTCCCCATGGCTCATGTAGAGTCAAGTTCAAGACATGGCCTTCATCTAGTTTATTCGACTGGGAACATTCTCCATGGCTAATGTAGATTCAAGTTCAAGACCTGGACTTCATCTGGTTCAGTCGACTGGGAACATTCCCCATGGCTTAAGTAGAGTCAAGTTCAAGACCCGGCCTTCATCTAGTTTAGTCGACTGGGAACATTCCCCATGGCTTATGTAGAGTAAAGTTTAAGACATGGCCTTCATCAGGTCCAGACGATATATATGAATTCCATGGTCATTTGATTCGTAGTATAAGGATGATCCTGACCTTTATCTGATTCAGTCGACTGGGAACATTCCCCATGGCTCATTTAGAGTCAAGTTCAAGACTTGGCCTACATCTGGTCCAGACGACACAGAAGAATCCCCTAGTCATTTGAACCATAGTATGGGGATGATCCAGACATTCTTCTGATTCAGTCGACTAGGTACATCCCCAATGACTCATGTAGAGTCAAGTTCAAGACTTGGCCTTCATCTGGTCCAGTCGACATTGAAAACTCCACTGGTCATTTGATCAGTAGAATGAATATTATCCTGACCTTCAAACAGTTTCAGTCGACTAAGTACATCCCCAATGGCTCATGTAGAGTCAATTTCATGATCATGACCTTCATCCGGTTCAGTCGATTGGGAACATTCCCCATGGCTCATGTAGAGTCAAGTTCAAGACCTGGACTTCATCTGGTTCATTCGACTGGGAAAATTCCCCATGGCTCATGTAGAGTCAAGTTCAAATCCCGACCTTCATCTGGTTCAGTCGACTGAGATCATTTCCCATGGCTCATGTATAGTCAAGTTCATAATCCTGACCTCCATCTGGTTCAGTCGATTGTGAACGTTCTCCATGACTCATGTAGAGTAAAGTTCAAGACCTGGCCTTCATCTGGTTCATTCGACTGGGAACATTCCCCATGGCTCATATAGAGTCAAGTTCAAATCCGGACCTTCATCTGGTTCAGTCGACTGGGAAAATTTCCTGTGGCTCATGTAGAGTCAAGTTCAAGACCTGGCCTTCATCTGGTCCAGACGACATTGAAGACTCCTCTGGTCATTTGACCCGTAGTATGGGGATGATCCAGACCTTCAACAAGCTCACTTGACTGGGAGTATTCCCCATTACTAACTGGTCGACACTTCGATCTAGGTGACAAGCGACATCAGTGCTCTGGAACGCCTACATACTATGGTTCTGCCCTAGACAAGTACTCTCCAAGACAATGACTCTTTGACTTAGAGAGTATGGCATAAACTATACGAGCCAAATTTGGGCCCAGAGGTAAAATCATCATTTCACTTCCGGACCAACCACAAGGCCAGACACCAATTACCAAAAACCAAAAACCCTCTGAGAATGCCAATTTGTAAACTGATATTGGACCAAGAGATCTCATATGACCATACTCAAGAAAAGACTTGACCAAAATAGTCTCATTAGTTACCAAATCAGAAAAAGCCTAAACTCATAACTCCCCCATTAAATTGGCCGCGTCCAACGGATATAAGAACGAATGAGCACACACGAATCAAAGGGCTTATAAAAGGAAAAGGTAATCCACAATAGAGAAGAATGTGATTTCTTCTGGAGCTTGAGCATTCTCATTTGAGCTCTCAAAGCATTTCGCTTCTAAACATCAGTTGATTACGCCCAAAAAGTACTTGTGGTTACTTGCGCTTATCGCAGTATAGTTGAGGTGTCGATTCCTCAGAGAGATGGTTACAAAAAACTGGTTTACTCAAATAAAATGTTAGCAGTAACTAAATTAAATAAAAAGAATGAAATGATAATGTAAGATAAAAACTATATAAAAGTATTTCAGAATATCAATAGAGAAAGATGGCAAAGCATTGGGAATCCCTCTTGTATTAAACTCATATGTTCGGTTATTGATTCCTGTTATTACTCAGTTGAAGGTTTCACATCCCAAACCAACAACCTCAAGATATTCAATTCTACACATGTCGAATTCTAAGGTAATCAATGATTATTTTCTCTATGTTAACAGCACACAAAAGTTATCATTACGAGCTATCTAACGTCGACAATATACCCTCATGCAATGTTGCAGCAGAAGACCAACACAATAAAATAACTTTATCAGTCACAACTGATTTCACAAATCACACATAGAAGAAGTATGCCTGTATCTATATGGGAGTTGACAAAATAAGTTTCTGGATTATTAAGCGAAAAATAATAAAGAACAACAACCATCAATTGTATTAAACATTAAAAGGTACTTTAAGATCAACAACATGAAAATAAGAATTTAAATACAAAAGTTCATCCTTAGCTTTGCCTAGGAGATTAGCTCTCCATGGGAGAAAGAGATACAATCATGATATATCGGAGAGACGTCATGGTTTCCTTGAAGTTCTTCATTCTCTCTCTTGATTTTGTGTTTGTGGCTCTTTGATGTGTGTTTCTCTATTGTTTCTCTCTATTTTTCTCCTCCCCTAGGGTTTTGGACGAAGTTGGGTTTATATAGTGCGGCCCTGGAAGCCTGATTTGCTTAAAAATACACTGAACACTAAACCCTGGAATACGTATACGCGTCGTGACACGTGGTTAATTTTCTGGTTTCTTTGATTTTGCGATTCAGCTCTTCCCGCGTGCTTTCGATGCGTCCGTAAGGTCCCGAAACATGTGTAATTGATCCAATCTTCATGTTCCATTGCTTCCTAATAATAAAACATAAAATAAACTATAATTAAGATTAAGTACATGATAATTAAGCCGATTTAGCGATGTTCAAAGTACACTTTCATGCACTTATCACAACCCTCAACCAGCTTATTGCTAGTCCCTAGCAATTCAAGAGTAAAATAAAATAAGAACTAATTAAATAAAACTATCTAAGCCACTTTCATAGGGATCACGATTGCATTTAGCGTATGCAACAAGCCTTTAAACCTCTAAGTGTCCCTAGTGGACGAGTTATAATCTCGTGAGGGCTTACAGCGACGACACCCACAAATGTCATTGAAAAACACATACGATCATGCAAAAACAAAATGAAATAATCCCAATAGTTACACATATTATTGTCCTCAAAGAATGTCTAGCAATGAAATCAGAGAACTTTCAAAGTACTCAATGCAACTCAAATCCAAGTCCTTGAATAAATCATCTAAGCCAGACTCACAGTGTGTGTGTGTGTGTAAAGGTTCATTTACAGCTTGATTCCTAGAAAAGCCAACTCAATGATTTCGTTTAAAAATTGGGATCCAATGGGTCAAACCAACCTAAATATCTCAAATGTGCTCTGTAATTGCCTTTATACGCTCAATATGGTATATTTTTTTCTTTTTTCTTTCTCTTTTTTCCGACCTTTTCTTTTCTTTTTTCTTTTTTCAACACACCTACCCTTTAAGGTAGTATTTCTCCTCATGGTGGTCCTAACACTCGCCCATGGGTAGCTTCACGCTTATCGGTTATAGGTGGTTTAATTTCTTTCTTTTGAGACTTTCTCGTTTTATTTTGAACATACCACACATCATAACACTAGTAAATCAGGATAGACATCTAAGTAAACGATCATTCATCGACATGTAATTTCTTCAACTAGTTACCTTGCCAACTACATAGGCTTTCATTGCTAAAAGCCTATAGTTAAGTGCTTACGAGTCTAACCTATATCAATTACCCAAAGCATTAAATAAAAGTACACCAGTAACTTATCGTTTCTAAGATTTCACCCTAAAGTAAATAATATCATCATATGACTTATGATGTACTATCAAAGACTAAAAACAAACAAAACAAACAATTTAATTATTTTTATATAACATGTATTATCATGCGCATGCATACACCCCCACACTTAAAACTTACTGTCCTCAATGTAAGGTAAATATAAAGAAACAGGATTAAGGAACTACACTACCGGCCATAAAGTTGATCAGATTCCTGCTAGTGTGACTTTAGTTGTGTGGCTGTGTAGGTTTTGCTAAGACCTACATAAATACTCATGTAAACAAAATAAAAAATAAACATGCTATTAACACATAATAAAATAAAACTAAAGTAAATAAAACAAATAAAATGAAATAAAATAAATGAAATAAATGCAGATGCAAGGGTTGCCTCCCCGCTAGCACTAAGTTTAACGTCTTCAGCCAGACGTAACCACCCAAGTTTGTCATGGTGGCTTCCATCTAGCGAACTGATGAAGGCATGAGAGAAAAATTTTGTCTAGGATATGGTGGCTGAAATTTGGAACTGCACATAAGGAAAAATTGGCTCAATCTCCTTTTTAATCTCCTATGTATCATCTTTAATTGAGCCATAATTTTCATTTTCCTCATTTTTTCGGTTCTTTGGGGTCACTTTCACTTCGGGAGGATTTGATTCATGGTGTAAAGAAGTTGTTTCCGACAGGACTGTTTCTAGCATATATGAGTAATGACACTCATCATCACCATGTGGTTGTTTCTCGACATGAAAAATGTTAAGTGCTTGGGGAAATGGTACTCTAACTGGGAAATATGTCACTTGTTCTTCCTGAGATGTGTTAGCACTATTATCCTTAGGGTCCTTTATAGTGTTGGAAGTGTTCTGCACGCCTACCTCCTTACCACTCATAGTGAATATAACATTGACACCTTTTACATTGGCCGCCTCATAATCGGCCTGTGCCATATGTTGCCCTTATGGATTTGGTTGAGCCTGAGATGAAAATTTTCCTTGGTTATGCACTATCAGGACATTAGTCAATTTAGAGACTTGACTTCTTATCTTCGTATTGTCTTCAGTTACCTGAGCTATCAATGACTCAAACCTTTGATTGGTCTTACTCTGGGCCTCTATAAATGCATGCACACTGTCTTCTAAAGAATTTCTAGGGGCGTCAGGTGTGTGAAACTGAGGAGCACTGTAACTCATAGTTTGTGGTGCTTGAGTAGGCTGATGGGACTCATATTTCCAACTAAGATTTGGATGGTTCCGCCAAATAGGATTATATGTATCTGAATAAGGTGTGTATGGCTTCTTCTACATCCCTAAGTTATTACATTATTCCTCATATGTCCCCCTCATCTCACCGTACATAGGACACTCTTGGGCTAGGTGGTCAGCCCCTCTACACACAAAGCATGCCCTTTGGGGTTCTAACTGGACTATCGAATGTATGGTCTTATTATCTCTGACTTTTAAGGCTTCCAACTGTCTAGTTAATAGCTCAACCTATGTTCTAAGATTATCCTCTCCCCTATAATGGTGTATGCCTCTACTAGAAGGGGTGTGGTGTGTCCAATCAGTGTTGTCTATGGCATTAGGTCCAGTCCATGTGTGAGATTTCTCAGCTAGGTCATCTAAATACTCAAATGCCTTATCTGGGTCCTTTCAGATGAACTCACTGTTGCACATTGTTTCAACGAATTGGCGCTCTCTAGGTGTTAGACCGTCATAGAAATAGCTTACTACGTGCCAACTCTCATACCCGTGGTGAGGATAACTAGCTAGCATCTCATTATACCTCTCCACGTTTGATAAAGTGTCTCATTGTCTCTTTGGGAGAAGGTGGAGATCTGTCTTTTCAAGGCATTCATCTTATGATGTGGGAAGTATTTATTGAAGAATGTATGTGTCATCTCGCCCTACGATCCTATTGACCTAGGTCTCAAAGAGAACAACCAGCTCTTAGCTCCATCCTCAAGGGCAAAGAGGAAGAACTTAAGTCTAATTGTGTCAGTGGTCCCGAACCGGTCATGGAAGGTAGCTACAACTTGTTCGAACTCCTCAATGTGTACATAAGGATTTTCGCTCTCTAAACCGTGAAAAGTTGGGAGATATTGTATCATCCCAGGTTTAAAATCTATGTGTGGTGCATTATGGGGAAACATTATGCATGATGGTGTAGCTGTGCTAGTTGGGTGGAGGTACTCTTCAAGAGTCCTCACGGGTGGTCTCTCGTACTCACTCATAGTATGTGCGTTAGACGTAGATGGTGTGGCAAAAAGGTTTTCAAATATATTTTCACGGCCTGAATCTTCCTTTTCAATCCTAATGAATCAACCAAATCTATCACTACATCTAGGCATGCAAAATTAAAGCTCAAATAATACGGGAAACAAGAATAAATTAAAATAAAAAAGAAATAAACGAAAAATTAAAATATAAACTAAAACAAAAATTGAAATAAAATAAATAATAAATAATAAATAAACAAAAGACTAGAAAAAAATAAAAAGAATTAATTAAATATCAAGATCTAAACAAAAACTAAAAATTAAAATAAATAGATAAAAAGAATAAATAAAATAATAATTTAAAATAAGTAAAATAATAAAAAAAGATATGGAAAGAAGTTATCGCTTTGTGTTTGACCAAGCAAACCTGCTCCTTTAGGTTGTAAACCGTCTCCCCGACAACGGCGCCGAATTTTGATTACGCTCAAAAAGTACTTGCGGTTACTTGCGGTTATCACAGTATAGTTGGGGTGTCGATTCCTCAGAGAGATGGTTACAAAGAACTGGTTTACTCAAACAAAACGTTAGCAGTAACTAAATAAAATAAAAGAATGAATTGATAATGTAAGATAAAAACTATATAAAAGTACTTAAGAATATCAATAGAGAAAGATGGCAAAGCATTGTGAATCCCTCTTGTATTAAACTCCTATGTTCGGTTATTGATTCCTGTTATTACTCAGTTGAAGGTTTCACATCCCAAACCAACAACCTCAAGATATTCAATTCTACACATGTCAAATTCTATGGTAATCAATGATTATTTTCTCTATGTTAACAACACTAAAAAGTTGTCATTACGAGCTATCTAACGTCGATAATATACCCTCAGGCAATACTGCAGCAGAAGACCAACACATAAAATAACTTTACCAGTCACAACTGATTTCACAAATCACACATAGAAGAAGTATGACTGTATTTATATGGGAGTTGACAAAACAAGTTTCTGGATTATTAAGCGAAAAATAATAAAGAACAACAACCATCAATTGTATTAAACATTAAAAGGTACTTTAAGAATCAACAACATGAAAATAAGAATTTAAATACAAAAGTTCATCCTTAGCTTTGCCTAGGAGATTAGCTCTCCATGGGAGAAAGAGATACAATCTTGATAGATCGGAGAGACGTCATGGTTTCCTTGAAGTTCTTCGTTCTCCTCTCTTGATTTTGTGTTTGTGGCTTTTTGATGTGTGTTTCTCTCTTGTTTCTCTCTATTTTTCTCCTCCCTTAGGGTTTTGGACGGAGTTGGGTTTATATAGAGCGGCACTGGAAGCCTGATTTGCGTAAAAACGCATTGAACACTAAACCCTAGAATTCGTATGCGCGTCGCGACGCGTGGCTAGTTTTCTGGTTTCTTCGATTCTGCGATTCAGCTCTTCCCGCGTGCTTTCGATGTGTCCGTAAGGTCCCGAAACATGTGTAATTGATCCAATCTTCATGTTCCATTGCTTCCTAATTATAAAACATAAAATAAACTATAATTAAGATTAAGTACATGATAATTAGGCCGAGTTAGCGATGTTTAAAGTACACTTTCATGCACTTATCACCGGCCCACCGCCCTCACGGCAGTCTACGGAGGTCAATGTAACCCTAAACCTTGCTCTTCCTTATTTTCTGATTGTCTTCACTACTGACTTGAGCGTCGAAGTGCATATGGAACCCACCACACCGGTGGGTAGTCTCTCCACACTCACTCTACATTTATTTTGCAGGATCGCTAGTGCCCCATTCCCTACAAATTCTCGATTGTGGACCTCAGGTGAAATCCAGCGTCCACACATACTTTGTCAACATCAAAGACTCACAAATACCAAGCCTGTGAAGCATCCTAATAAAAAAGATGCACGTCGCAGACGTTGACCTGAATAGCTGAATTGGACGGGAAATAGCATTTTCTTCGAGCTGGAGTAGTGAGGGAGTCTAAGTCTGTGACATAATTTAGATGTGATGCATATTAAGAAAAACATATGAGGAAATTTATTTGGCACCTTGTTGAGTATTTCGGGGAAGATAAAAGACACTAAAAATGCGCGTTTGCACCTGTAGGATATGAAAATTTGCTAAGATCTACACTTGCGATCGACTCTTAGAAGCTATGTCAAACCATCTGCTTCTTAAGTTCTAACTTTGGCTAAAATGAAGTCATTTTGTGAGTGGTTGAAAACAGTAAAATTTCTCGATGGACATACATTAAATATAGGAAGATGTGTTAGAGATGTATAATAACGGGGTTGAAGAATCATGACTGTCAAATCCACCTATTGATTTTGGATTAAATATTAATTCTCCCTTAAATGAAATGTGATGTTGTGATGTAAAGCAAAACATTTGTAATATGATAAACAAGTCTTATAAATGTTATAATTTCAAAATCAAACGGAAGAAATTATGCAATATCTAGTATCGCTCTTTTTTTTTTTTTTTTTTTTTTTATTTTTTTTTATTTTTACAAGTTTACTCTTTTACATTTATAAGAATTTTGATGTGTTATTGTCATACTGTGCAATTGTGGTATTTTTAAATGTAAAAGAATAAACTTGTAAAAAAAAAAAGTGCGAGACTAGATATTGCATAATTTCTTCCGTTTGATTTTGAAATTATATTATTTATAAGACTTGTTTATCATATTACAAAGGCTTTGCTTTACATCACAACATCACTTTTCATTTAAGGGAGAATTAATATTTAATCCAAAATCAAAGGGTCCATTTGCAGCTAAATTGCTTCTTAGTGTTATGTGTGGTGGGGGCACATGTATATTCAAGTCATAATACTCTTACCTAGAATAAATAAAAGGACTCTAGAATTACCCTAATACATGGGGAAGATTGGGAAGATTTATTTTATATTAAAAAAAAAACAAATATCAAAATTCATCTAAGTAAAGTCAGTACAAGCTTCTTTATTTCTCTCAATTAACATGCCAACTCCTATCCTACTTATCTAAAGTATACCAGCCAAAAAATTAATTCATCTATTTATATATTCTAAATGAGAGTCATTCTATAATGCGAGTGTGTATAAAATTTTTATGTGAACACATGAGATAATTTATATACTATTTCGAATGTGGATCGGAGGATTTCCATCCTAAATGATATCTTATATGTTTTAATCACACTAATCTTAATACTATATTTGAATTACTACATAGCTAAACTGATACAAGCCATAGAAAAATGTTTCATTAAGTAAAATGAGAATGAGATTGATGTGTTCATAACTTAGACTCGAGACTCAATTGGCTTCTACCAAGTTGGTCATCGATACGACATGGGTTCCCATAATCTCTAGTCTCTCTCTCTCTCTCTCGCCCTTCTATCTTACCCCACCCCAGCCTCTATTTTCCCCACTCTCTCACAACACAAAAAAATGTTGAAGCTTTGGAGATGGTACCAGAACTGCTTATCTGTTCATCCTCTGAAAACGCAAGTGATAAGCTCCGGTTTTCTTTGGGGTTTCGGCGACATTGCTGCTCAATACATCACTCATGCCACTGCAAAAAGCCGCCTTCAATTATCTGTGAGCTTGCCCCTTTCTTTTACATTTTTCTTTGTAAAGGGTATCTGTGGTTTGTATTATTTTGATATGAAATCCTCATTTTGTGAAATGGGTATTTGTAAAATTCTGATTTTGGCTATTTTTTGCTTATGGGTTCTTGTCAAGTGAGCTCTTTTAGAATGTTACACTTAAGTTTGTATTGATTTCATGAGTGAGATTTTATATTAAATAGGTTCTTGCCATGCCATGCCAATTACTGTTTGTGCTTTTCTTAATGGTTTTACTGATGCTATAGCTATATTTGGTTAATTAATCTTGTGTTTGTTCCTTCAAGAATCGGATTGAAATTCTCTTTTTGCTTTTCATTTCTTGTAATTTATACAACAAAAGGTTTTGAGTGAATATGGATGTGTCTTGGAGTGAACATGTGTTCTAAATTGCATATAGATTTATGGTTCCACTGCTGCATGATGGTATATGAGAACCGTCCCCAGACACTATGGTATAACAAATGCTATATGGTTATCAAAAATTATGTTTGCACAACACTTTGTATTTGGGAAAAAAATTATTCCCCTTTTACCCTTTGTGTTTTTCCAAATACACATGGTTGTGCAAAGTGTTGTGCACATATCAATGAAGTAATGAAATGCAGGTACATTGTTTAAACTGCAAAACTCCAAACAATTCCCTATAACAAGTCTTGGCACTCTCTCTCGCATTTTCATCAATTGTGTTTTGCTCTTTTTTCATCTTTCTGCTCTCTTGAAGCCAGAAGCTGTCAGCAAATAAGTTTTTAATGCTGATGAGTCTGTTTTTGGTTGTCTGATCAAATATGGATTTCTAGAATTTAGCAATGAAATGCCGCAATAGTTAACCAATATAAACTAATATATGGTAGCTTGACTACAAGTGCAAGAAAGAGCATTAAGATCCAAATTCAGCAATAATCATACTCGTACATAAGCAAAACAATGCACATATGTTGCATATCCTTAATTCTTGAACTGTACACCAATAGCAAGTTGGTTTGAATCATGAGTCATGACTGTTATGCATTCTTTTAGCTTGCATTTATAATTGCTATTAATCAAATTGAGCCTTTGTTGCTTGATAAAAAAGGAGAATGGTTATCTTTTAAAGAAATATACCCTTATAGTGAACTTATAATTATATGTCAACTTCTCCAATGCGTCTTCATTATCATTTCCTTCTGGTAGACGCTGTTGCTACACTGACATTTTACTTTTTCCATTTTGTGCTGAAGCTAGTTATTTTTTGAGTATCATTGTGTTCCTTTGCACTCTTAAGCCCATAATATGTGTTTACTGTGGCAGCATGCAGATGAAAAATTCAAAGTTGACTGGAAACGGGTGGCAGTCACAAGTTCGTTTGGATTTGGCTTTGTTGGACCGGTTGGCCATTTCTGGTGAGTTTTCCGGATCCTATTTTCAGTTGCGTCAGTTAATTTTTAATTGTTTGGTGACCATTCTTTAATGTCAATATTCAATTGATAAAATTTATTCTCTGAGTTGTATGTTACTTGATTGTTCCAGATATTTTCTTTGATTAACTTTTGATAGATAGCGTGTCGGGTGCCACATAGTACACTCTGCGTATCATCTGAGATGCGTGTTTTATGAACTTTGCACACAATAAAGTGTCTGGTAAGCAACTTGTGTACCGACATACCTGCTTTTTAATTATAGGTATGAAGGCTTGGACAGACTTATAAAGCTGAAGCTTCAACTTCCACCTAAGTCAGCACGGTTTGTTGCTACAAAAGTTGCAATGGATAGCATCATCTTTGGCCCCTTAGATTTGTTTGTGTTTTTCACTTTCATGGGATTCTCTGCTGGGAAGAATGTTGGTCAAGTGAAGGAAGATTTGAAGAGGGATTTCCTCCCAGCCTTGGTATTAGAGGGTGGTGTATGGCCAATAGTTCAAGTTGCGAATTTCCGTTATGTTCCTGTAAGATATCAGCTCCTCTATGTTAACATCTTCTGCTTGTTAGACAGTGCCTTTTTGTCATGGGTTGAGCAACAAAAGGACGCAGCTTGGAAGCAATGGTTCAAATCTTTTCATTCTTTCGAGGAAAGAGGAGGTAAGGGTGGCTTATAGCATCTTATTTGCGATGTTGCATTCTTACCCTGTCAGCAATTATATATTGGCAGAGTTTGCAGCAGAATTTGCATGTAACTTACATAGAACAACATACAACTCCGAAACACCAACTACAGTTTTGGTTGAAGGATTTTGGGAGTGATCTAATTACATTTTTTGAGTTTTTATGTTTCACTCACTCTATCATTTGAGTACACAGAATTAAAGCCTGAGATTTGGCGAGCCCCCCGCCCTTTTATATTTCGTTTGATGGATGATTGAATATGGTGTGGCTGGTTATACAAAACCATTTCGCAGCCAGCATGAATAATATTTGTAAATTTGCCCTATAGGTCAACTTGCCCTTTGGGTTTTCCCCTACGTCAAGAGAGGAATGAGAAAACGTAAGTTGACATCGACATCAACCATAAAAAGAGACCAAATTTTATAGAGGTTGATGAATCAATGATCTCATATACAGATAGTATTATGACGTTATCTGATTATGTGACCTCATATAGTGAGAAAAAACTTTGTTTAGTTTGATTAGGTCAACTTACCATAGACCTTTTTCAGGATAACTTGATATCACATGAGAGCCTCAGTGGCATTCATGTAAGCTATCTCAAAACTGTAACAGAAAGCCTGAAACTATGGAGTCTAAAAATAAATTAACTGTGACCTCTCCCAAGTGGAACTTTTGGCTTGAAAACAGCATATACCATCAACCAAAGGCAAGGGCAAAGGTTGAAGTTAATGCCTTGAAATTGTGTACACAAAACAAATCAAGTCTCAAAACTTATTGATGCCAAAAAAATAGAATTATCACAAAAAAAAAAAAAAAAAAAAAAAAAACAAATAACCAAGAGAGACCCACGCAGCAGATACCAAGGTCCTGAACCACCAAACTATATAATGAAAATGATTTTTTTAACCCTCTGAAAAACGATCCTAAAGGACTAATTGATTGTTTTGAATATAGGGTTCGGAGAAAATTGATCAACAGAAGAAATGGTATGAAACAGCAACAGCTTATCGTACTGGGATGCTAACCGCTGTCCATGGCTGCTGACTTGGAGGACAGATTTCAATAATAAGACAACTTTTTTGCTGATAATATCCAATAATCTCAACATTAGGTTTTACTTCTCTGGTATTTGCTCTTCTTTTTTTTTTTTTTTTCTACAAGCTCCTTTTCCGGTTGCAAATTACATAAACTTGGGGTCGGTTTGGTATAATTTTCAAATAAAGCCTTTTAAGTAAAGTTTTTATTAGTAGATGTTTTAAAAGTAGAGCTTTAATAAAAAAAATTTAAGTGTTTGGTTGTAAGTGAAAACTTTTATTAAAAAAATATAACATTACTTTATTGGACATGTTTTTTTTTAAGCTGTGTTATGAAATAAATTAAATAAAGGTATTATAGACAATTTAATATTTTAAAAAAACTTTTCAAGCTCTACTCTTAAAAGCCCAAATTTTGAGCTTTTGCTAATAGAGATAAAATAGTTTTTTTAATTCTCAAAAACTCTAATTAAAATGCAACCAAACACCACAAAAAATTTAGAAAATAGCTTTTAAAATTAAAACAAAAAAAACTATTTTACCTCTATTCGAAATCATACCAAATCGACACTTAGACCCTTTAACAACTTAGCTAGATACAACCACTCATATTCTGCCGTGGGGTAAAATTTGATTTTTATAAAAAATGGATAGATATTCTCCATTTTAACGAGACAAAAATAAAATTAGTCTTGATGAATAACCAACTCATATCACACCAAACTGTTGTAAATATGAATTAAAATGATTTTTTTATTTGATTAAAAAAGAGTTACAAATTTGTTAATGATAATAGCTTTTAATTAAAGAAATACAATTGGCTCAATCCTAGGAGGCTCGACTGAGTATGCTCCCCAGTTCGAGTCCCGCTAGAGTCGCCATCGTTGGGAGGACCATACCGTACAGCTCTCGATCCGAATCTGGATTAGTCAGGTCCAATGTGGCACTGGATATCGGATGGGGAACCCAAAAAAAAAACGTGTGTGTGGTGGCTGTTACAGTTGCCTATATTATATGTATTTAAAACGTGTGTGGTAGCTATTACAATTGTGTTTATTGCTCTAATATTTTCTTTTGCTTTAAAACTTTTAACGTAAAAAAAAAAAAAAAAAAAAAAAAAAAAAAATTAATCATTACAACATTTAAATATATTTCTCCTATATAAGCAGGCTATCTCTCTTATCTCAAGAGAGCATGTACTTTTACAAAAAAATCTTCCATTTGTAAACTGGAAAAAATAACTAATCAGTCTAATCTCATCCACAAAAAA
>SKCR01043767.1:0-26443 GCA_019454045.1 Zanthoxylum bungeanum
CATTTTCCATTAATTGAAATTAAATAGAAAATAAATGGCTATTATTTTTCCTATTTTTCATGGCTATTGGAAAAATATATATAATGCCATTTTTTCTTTTTTGTTTCATATTCCATGAACCCTAAAAATCAAATACAAAGAGAGAAAGAGAAAAGGAGAAAAAAGAAAGGAAAAGCTTGAAAATCAAGGGTTTTGATAAGTTTTGCTTTTTCCTTTATGAAAATTGTTTCTATCTTACTAAGCCTCAACATGTGTAGCTTAGTTTGTTCTCTACTCTTTTATGGATGTGATTTGATGATTGGGAACTTGGATGAAAGATGGAAGCATGTATATTGTTTTAGATTGCTTTAAATTGTTTATTAAGCATTCTTTTTATCCATATTGATGGAAGTTTCCATTCTAGAGTTACTTAGCCACTAATGATTGACCTAGAATTTTTCTTGAGTTATTTCATGATGGTGAGGCTTGATTGGTGTTGTGAGAATTGAATTAAAGTATTGAATTTAATTAATTTGGTGTTAATTTTGTTAATTTGTGAAATTGTAAAATTAGGGTTTTTAACCTTCACCAAATTTGGGAATTTTCATATATGTGATGAGATTTGATGTATATATGATGTATATTAAATTCAGGAATTTTTGGATTTGATCTTGACATGTTTTGAACAAAAAGGACCAAATTGTAAATTCTTGAAAGTTTAGGGACCATTCGGCAAAATCTGGAAATTCGGTTTCTATGAGTTACAAATTGTATATTCATGTATTAGACATGTATAAATCATTTTGGGATTGATTTGGAATCAATTAGAATTGTATTTGACAATTTTGGACTAAAATGATTAAAATACAAAGTTTTGGGGCAAAACGGTAATTACTGAAAAATATGATTTTTGGGTAAAAATTTCAGTTTTTAAGTATTGAGTAATTAAGATGAATTAGTTTATTTTAATTACCCAAGAAAAAAATTGAAATCGGAAAATTTTGATTTTCCGTGTTCCGCTGCGTTTACCCGAATTACCGCCCGAAACCCCAACAGTGTGACGGTTTCCCCCGCTTCATCCCAATATAGTGGATATGTACACGGTCTCCCATAGAGTGCCTCGAAAGGAGCCATATCGATACTGAACTAATAATTGTTATTATAAGCAAACTCTACCAAAGGTAACTGATTATTTCATCCATTCTTAAAGTCCATAATGCAAGCTCTAAGCATGTCCTCGAGGATCTGTATAACTCTCTCTGATTGCCCATCCATCTGAGGGTGAAACACTGTATTGAAATTCAATTGTGTCCCTAGGGAATCCTGCAAACTCCTCCATATCCGAGATGTAAACTGTGTATCTCGATCTGAAGTGATAGATAAAGGAATTCTATGAAATCGAACTATTTGATCTGCATATAATTTGCCGAGTTTTGTTAGGGAGTATATCATACTAATAGGAACGAAGTACGCAATCTTGCTCAGCCTGTCAACAATCACCCAAATGGCATCAAACCCTCTGTTGCGTCCTCAGCAAACCCGACACAAAGTCCACAGTGACGTGGTCCCATTTCCACTCGATAACAGGTAAACGTTGTAGCATTCCAGCTGGCCTCTAATGCTTCATTTTTACCTGCTGACATGTCATACACTGAGATACGTACTAAGTGAAATCATGTTTCATACTTGCCCACCAATACTGTCTCTTGATATCCTTATACATCTTAGTGCCTCTCGGGTGTACTGCTAACCTAGATCGATGAACTTCTGACAGATAGTCTCTATGAGTTATGCATCATCACAGAACTTGGCATTGTGTCTAGTATTATGGATTCGATTCCATTGTACTGTGATAATAACGGAGCCATTGCACAAGCTAAGGAGCCGACGATGCATACCAAGTCTAAACACGTGGAAAGAAAATATTGCATAATTAGATAGATAATTGAACGAAAAGACATAGTAGTCTTGAAGGTTCAAGGACTAGACAATATAGCAGATCCACTTACAAAGTATTGCATATGTAAAAGATAAATGGTTAGTTAAAAGTTGATAAAGTGGAATTTGTAACTTGGTAATGTTGAAAAGTTCCAAGTATGTTTGACTTTATGTTTTGTTTGTTGCAAGTGCATGGTTACTCACTGAGTTTTATAACTCACACCAAACCAATTTGTAGTTTTGCAGGTTAGCTCCCGAAAAGGTCAACCACATCAGCTTTGGAAGTCATGCTCGAGACGTGGATTACCCAAGTGGCAGTCACCCTCGCAAGTTTCCTGGGATAAGCTTTAGAAGTGTAGGATTTGGGGTTAATATTTTATTTTTCGTGATGAGCACACTGTTTGTAAATCTTAAGTAAATGTTTTGATTTCTTATGATGTTGTGAGCAGAGCCCTTGAGTGTTGATAGATGATATGGGCACAGAGCCCTTAGGTGATGATTTTAATGTGTTGGTGTAGACCTGAGGTCTATTTTGATATATGATGTTTATTTCAGGTTCGTTTTGATGCTGGACTGAGATCCAAGTTGTCCAGTTTTAGGATATATCATGCCAGAATGTTTTGTAAATTTAGAGGCTTATGGAGATGGGTCAATCCTGTCTCCTGTCGGTAACATCTCGCCTCTAGCGCGGTTTATATTTTGAAAATATAGAAATTTACTTTATTAAAAGTCGTGTTGATTCTGATTATGATTTTATTTTTCCTTTATTGGAAGCCAAAAGAAAATTTTTTTACTTTAAAAATGGTAGTGACCGACTTCCCAAGGGTATAATGGTCATTTATGTAATTTAAATCAATTAAACATAATTAAACTTTATGTTAACAAATCAAATTTGCACACCTAAAGTTTAATTAAGTCATGCCACATGCAACCAATTATAATTAAACATTTATCATAACTATTTTGAAAAAAGTGTATCATTTAATTATTTTAATATTTAACATTTAAATATCTAAATAATTAATTAATATAATTGTTATTATATATGTATTTTTATTTACATTAAATAACAAATACATATATTTATGGCATATGGCAAAAACTCATTTGACAATTAATTAATGTGTATCTAATCAAATTATGTATCAAATACAAATACACAATAATTATGATTGACCAAAATTCCCGAAAGTATGTGTTTTCATTTAACCGTTTAAACAACTCGAATTAACTCAATTAATTCGGTGAAGTATTATGAATAATCTGTATTATTCATAACGCGTTGCCATAGTGCTCAACGAGTACACTTCATATTGTGGGACTCTCTAAGTCTAGGTTTATCCGTCACGAAATCCAATTTCGTGTCCATAATTCACCCACTCATGAATTATGACGACCACGGATAATCTCGCTAAACTATGCAAGCCGAGGTCATTGCATACGTATAATCCCTCCGTCACAGGCTATCCATATTATACCTTGGATATAGATAAGAACGTCAAATCCATTCGGTATAATATAGTCGACTTTCAAATTTACGATCTCTAAATAACACTCGGAACTAATTTCCGAAGTTATACCACGGCCATGAATTTACTATATCGTAAACACGTGACGATACATATGCCATGTACACAGGACTGACGGATCCTCTCTGGATACGCACTGGATATCATGAGCATCAGTCCACACCCAACTAACAGGCAGAGATATGATCATGAATAGATAGGTGACATGACTGTCACCAAAGTGTGGAGCATAAATCATATATCCACTGTGGTATCTCAAGTCGAAAGACTACTTTGCTTGCTCAACTCGAGAAGATTCCTATTGATGTTGGTGTACCATCTATTAGGAAATCTTCAGTGAGTCGTTCAATGTTTATCAAATAAACACCTACATGTCTATACGAGTCTCCCGAGATTCATGGTTTATGGGATAAACCATCGGACCAAGTCACGATATACTGTTAGGGTTGGTGCTCTGAGCGTCAATTTTATTATGTATTTCCTTGTAAATACTAATGTAACGTTTTATTATGAATAAAATGAACAGTTTTTTTTATATAACTTCTTCTTTGATATGGTAATGATGTAACCGACCTTAGAATGATTAGTTATGATACAGTTGCAAAAACGTCGCAACTGACATTGAATTGTATCATGACGTTGTCATTCTTAGAATGTTCTCGGTCAAGGTTTACACTACTTGGTCAGTAACGTAAACCCGTTGAGACCGGTACATATCGTATATTGGAATCTTGGATTCTGATGGTTTCTCGATGAACCATGAGTCTTGGAGACTCGTATAGACGTTTAGGTGTTTATAGCGGATAAACACTGAACGACTCACCGAAGATTCTTAATGGATGGTACTCCAACGTCAATAAGAATTTTCTCGGGTTGAGTGAGCATAGTGATTCTTTGACTTGAGATACCACTGTGGATATCTGAGTTATCCTCCACACTTAGATGGCAGTCACGTCACCGATCTATTTAAATCAGACCTCCGCATGTTTTTGGGTGTGGACTGATGCTCATGATATCGTGTGTGTATCAAGATAGGATTCGTCAGCTCTGTGTACAGGGTATAGGTATTCAATAAGGAATTAGCAATCTGTTAAATCCATTGGCCCGTGGTACACTGTAGAAATTAGTTCTAAGTGTTATTTGAGGGATTGCTAATAGAAATGTCGACGTAATTACATCTATAGAGATTTGACGTTTTTATCTATATCTCTGGATTAATCCGGATATCTGTGACGGAGGGATTATACGTATGCAGTGACCTCGACCTGTATGATTCAGTGAGTTTATCCATGTTCGTCATAATTTACGGGTGGGTGAATTATGGACACGAAATTTGATTTTGTGACGGATATGCCTGTGAATCTAGAGAGTTTCACTAATGAAATTTACTCGTAGAGCACTAGGGCAACTGTTATGAATAATACTGATTATTTATAACTCGTTTAATGGTTAAACGAAAATTACATGCAATCAGGACCTAACGGTCATTTCCAATATTAATGTGTTTTATTTAATACTTGATTTTATTAAATACACATTAATAAAATATCAAATTGTGATATTTGACTTATATCATTAATATATGTATTTGAGATATTTAATGTAAATATATTACATATATTTAAAATATTTTTATTTAATTATTTAATTATATAAATGTTATATGATTAATTTAATTAAATTAACAAATATCTTATGACATGATTTACCTTTTTTAAATTTGGAAATGGCAAGTTATTATTGGAACACTTTTTTGATAACTTTATCAAAATTAAAGTGTGACTTTAAATTATTAAAATGTGGACCAATAATTATTGAAAAAAAATTAATAATTATTATTTAATTTTTAAATCCAAAATTCGGGCATTGAGTGTTAGATTTTTCAAAAATTGTTTTGATTCATTCCTTCACTCACGCAGCATCAACAACAAAATTACAAAGAAAGAATTGAGAGCATTTGGTGAGAAAGGAAAAGAAAAATAAAGGCAAAAGCTTGATTTTGTAAGTTATTTTCACATTTCTTCCTACGTGAAAAATATTTCAATAATTCTTAGCTTCAATTGTGTTGTTAAGAACTTGCCTCTACTCTTTTAGTTTGTAATTAAATTTGTTGGATGGTTGTTGGATGTGTTTATGCATGTAGAATTAATTTATTAGCTTATTAATGTAATTAAACTTAATAAATTAATTAGAAAATTAAAGTTACCATTCTAGAGTTAATTAGCCATTCATAATTAGCCTAGAATTATTCTTGATTAATTTCGTGATGGTGAGAATTAATTGGTATGGTAATTTGAAGATTAAAGTACTGAATTTCATTAATTTAGTGTAAATTGCCTGATTTGAGTGATTTGTGAAATTAGGGTTCTTAACCCACTCAAATTTTGGGGCATTTCATATATATACTTTAATTTGATGTATATTTGATGCATGTAAAATTTGGGATTAATTGGATTTGATCTTGATGTGTTTTGAACAAATTGGGCCAAATTGTAATTAACTAAAGTTTTGGGCTGTTTCGGCAATTTACAGAAATATGGGCAGTTGCGTAATTCTGGAAAATATTCTGGTTTTGTTGCAATTTTGTAAAAATTATTTCGGGATTGATTTGGAATCAATTAAATATGTAATTGACATTTAAAAACTAAAATAATTAATTTGCAGAGGTCTGGGGTAATTTTGTAATTAAAAGAAATATGATTTCTTGTGTTATAATTTCATAATTTAAGTATTGGTCAATTAAATAAGTAATTTTATTTAATTTTTCCAAGAAAAATTTTTGAAATCGGAAAAATCTTTTTTCCGCGTTCCGCTGCGCTAACCCTGTAATTCCTAATAAAATCCCAACACAATGGTATCATAGCGAGTCTGATTCTGGAACCCCGATATATGATTATACCTTGAAATTCAATATTGACTTTAATCTTGACTTTAATGCATGCTTGTATTTATTTAATTTGATTAAATAAATTAAAAACATCTTTAGCGGAAAATCCCTATTTAAAATAAGGTTTATAATTTAATATGTATTTGATGCATATTAATCGGTCCGTCTTGTCAATACAGCTTATCGATAACTGTACCGGATATATTTGATATTAGGTGAATTCAAGCGAAAGCGCAATCCTGAACGTGCCAAAGCTGTCAGGGTTGCGTCAGTATCTTGAATTCATCATTGACTAGTTTGACCTTGGTACTCCTCCTTGTGAACGTGCCAAATCTGTCACAACGAGAAACGACCAAGACCGAAAACCCAGGAGTCACTATTGAGTGATCGAAAATGTGTTGTCTACCTAAATGAATATAAGTAGGCGAGAACGTGACAAAGCTGTGAGCTGAAATATATTCATGGGACCCACCTTTCACTATTATGTTATGATTTGATTATCGCATGTTTTGTATTCTGTTTGGGGATTACAGTATTGCATGAAATAGTGGGAGAGGTATTTTTAGATTAAAAATCCATGATCTAGTTAATGCTTTATGATATATTATGAAACTGTTATAATCTTTTATCTGCTTATTTACTTACCGTTGATTCGCTGTCTATTTGATAGATTTGCGATGGCGGCACCTCCATCAAATCCTTTTGCACGTATGCTTGATACGAACAAACTGAAAGGCACAGAAAACTTTGCGGATTGGGATATGGAATTGAGGATTGTCCTCAATTCCGAGAAATTGAGGTATATTTTGGAAGGTCCATTACCGCTTGCTATATCACCCGATGCATTACCTGAAGAACGTGAGACTTTCCAGCGATGGAAGGATGATGATTTAAGGGTTAAATCATTCATCTTGAGTTCTCTTTCTTCTGAGCTTAAGAAGACTTATTATGAGGTGCACGATGTATATAGCATGATGACACAACTTCGTGAATCGTTCATGAACCAGGAATAGGTCATTGTTCATAAAGTTTCGATGAAATTGTTCCATTCTAAACTTGATGTGGGGCAGGATGTGAGCCCGCATGTGCTTCATTTGATCGGTTTGATCGAGCAGTTGAGGCGACATGATTTCCCTCTCAATGAGACTTTTGGTCGTAGTGTTATTCTCGGTTCACTCCCAACTTCATATTGCCAGTTCGTTATGTACTTCAACATGAATGGGATTCACTGTTCTTACCGTGAGTTGCATAGGATGCTTCTCACAGTAGATGAAGATTTAAGGAAGGGAGTTCCGACTCGCCTTCCAAAACCCACTTCACTTTTAGCTTCTTCTCAATCCAAGTCGAAGGGGAAGAAGTCTAAAGGAAAGAAGAAGAAGGTTTTCAATATTCCTCCGCACGGTAAGATGACGAAGCCCAAGAGAGCTTCTGAAGACAAACGCCACCACTGCCAGAAAGTCGGGCACTGGAAACCTAATTGTCCGGACTATCTTGCGCAACTCAGGAAGGAAATAGCATCGACATCAGGTACTTGTATTTTTCCTATTATTGATATCTCTTTGGCTTGTGAAGCTATGACATCTAATTGGATTTTGGATTCTGCTTGTCCTATTCACATTTGCAATACGTTGCAGGTGCTGAAGGGAAGTAGACGGTAGAAATCTGGGGAGATGCAGTTGCAATTCGGGAGTGGCGACTCTCTGGATGCAGTTGCAGTAGGCGTATGTGAGATTTCTTACCCAGTGGGAGACTTTTGTTACATAACTGCTATTTTGTTCCAGGATGTGTGGCGAATATTATGTCCCTTTCTGTATTAGATACTGAAGGTTATAATGTAAATATTAAGAATCGTTCTTTGTATATATATGATAGTAGTAATATTCATATCCTTTGTTGTCCAAACGAGCATGGTCATTACATATTGCACACCTCACAAGATATCTTTAATACTGGAATAAGTAAACGTAAACAATCTAATATCCATAGTACTGAACTCTGGCACATGAGGTTAGGTCATATAGGCGTAAAACGCTTAACCCAATTGGTTAAGAATGGTTTGATACATGATCTCACCATTGAACCTTATCCAACTTGCGAATCTTGTATTCGAGGTAAAATGACCAAAGCCCCATTTTCGGGTATTGGACACAGTGCCACTAACTTGTTGGAACTCGTACATTCTGATGTATGTGGTCATTTAAGTCAAACTACTCACATAGGTTTTTCCTACTTCGTCACCTTTACCGATGATTTATCACGGTACAGTTATGTCTATTTGATGAGACATAAATTGGAAACCTTTGAAAAGTTCAAAGAATTCCGAAATGAAGTTGAAAAACAAATTGGTCAATATATTAAATGCCTTCGATCTGATCGAGGCGGTGAATATATGAGTGGAGAGTTCACTGATTATTTAAAGGAGAATGGGATTCTCACTAAATATACTCCTCCCGGTACTCCGCAACATAATGAAGTGTCAGAGAGGAGAAATCGAACTTTATTAGATATAGTCCGATCGATGTTGAGTTATACAGATTTACCCTATTACTTATAGGGTTATGCTCTTTTAACTGCCGCACATCTTTTGAACAAGATTCCTTCCAAGGTTGTTCCTACGACTCCGTATGAGATATGGACCGGTAGGAAACCGAATCTTAGTTACATTAAGATTTGGGGGTGTCTTGCTTATGTCAGGATGGCTCAGCAAGATAAGCTTTTGTCTCGAGGGAGAAAGAAGTTAGGTTTGTTGGATATCCTTCAAATACGAAATGATATTTATTCTATGATACCGAGCATCGAAATGTATTCGTAGATCGCTTCACAAAATTCCTAGAAATAAAAATTTTTGGCTGAAGGAGGTGATCATAGACAGGTTGAACTTGATAAAGTACAACCTGGAACCAATGAACTAATGGAGGAACCTGTAGTTCAATAAGATGGAGAACCTTCAACACACACACTCCGTATGTCACAAAGGGTATCTAGACCTCTTGAACGCTTGTATTTGATATAAGAAAAGAGTCTCGATGTTCTCTTAGTTGAAGAGACTGACCCTTTTACCTATAGAGAATCGATGTTGGACATCGACTTCGTGAAGTGGCAAGATGCCATGAAATCCGAGATGGACTCTATGTATGAGAATGAAGTTTGGAACTTGGTTCCGCTTCCCGAAGGAATTGTTCCTATCGGTTGTAAATGGATTTAAAAGAGAAAGCGAGGGCCCGATGGAAAGGTTGAAACCTTTAAGGCCCGACTGGTAGCTAAAGGTTACTCATAGCGACCTGGTGTCGACTGTGATGGAACTTTTTCTCCAGTTGCTATGCTAAAGTCCATCAGGATTTTATTATCAATTGCCGCATATCATGATTACGAGATTTGGTAAATGGATGTCAAAATGACTTTTCTAAATGGATTTCTTGATGAAGACATCTATATGGAACAACCAGAGGGTTTTGCATCCAGTGAGAACTCGGGCATGGTATGCAAGCTGAAGAAGTCCATTTATGGACTTAAACAGGCTTCACGAAGTTTGAATCTTTGATTCGACGAGATAATCAAATTGTCTAGTTTTCCCAAGAATTCAGAAGAATCCTGTGTGTATCAGAAGGCCAGTGGGAGTCTGGTGGTATTTTTAATTCTCTATGTTGACGACATCCTTATCATTGGGAATGATATTGGGACGATGCAATGTGTCAAAGCTTACCTCTGTAAGAATTTCTCCATGAAGGACCTGGGTGAAGCTTCTTATGTCTTAGGCATAAAACTCTATAGAGATATAGAAAGGACGATTATTGGGTTATCCCAATCTACGTACATAGATAAGATCTTAGAACGGTATAATTTTGGTAACTGTAAGACAGCAAACATACCGGTCAGACATGGCTTACATCTTTCAAAGAAGATGTGTCCGCAAACAGAAGATGAGAAGATTAGAATGTCTAATCAACCTTATACTTCGTGTTTGGGCAGCATCATGTATGCCATGTTATGTACAAGGCCTGATATCAGCTTCGCAGTTAGTGCGACGAGCAGGTATCAGTCCAATCCAGGAAATGACCATTGGATGGCCATCAAACATATCCTAAAGTATCTTAAAGGTACTAAGGATAAGTTTATAATTTATGGAGGAAACGAACTGCAAGTTAATGGGTATACGTATTTCGATTTCCAATCGGATCCTGATGATAGAAAGTCTACATCAGGATTCGTGTTTACCCTTAACGATGGTGCAGTTTGTTGGAAGAGTTCCAAACAGGGGTCGACAGCTGATTCCACCACAGAGGCGGAATATATTGCAGCTTCTAAAGCTGTAAAGGAAGCTGTATAGGTTAGGAACTTTATCACATAATTAGGAGTTGTCCCAAGTATCGAGAATCCAATTCCGTTGTACTGTGATAATACTGGAGCCATTGCGCAAGCAAAAGAACCAAGGGCACATCAGAAGTCGAAGCATGTGGAACGAAAGTACCATATTATTCGAGAGATTGTGTCGCGAGGGGACATTATCGTGTGCAAGGTACCGAGTGAAGATAATGTAGCAGACCCGCTTATGAAGGCTATACCTCCGAAGTTATTTGATAAACATGTGGAGACGATGTGAATTAGATACCATCGATATTGGCACTAGAGCAAGTGGGAGATTTTGTTAGGGTTGGTGCTCTGATCGCCAATTTTATTATGTATTTCTTTGTAAATACTAATGTAACATTTTATTATGAATAAAATGAATAGTTTCTTTTATATAACTTCTTCTTTGATATGGTAAAGACGTAACCGACCTTAGAATGATTAGTTATGATACCGTTTCAAAAGTGTCGCAACTGACATTGAGTTGTATCATGACGTCGTCATTCTTAGAATGTTCCCGGTCAAGGTTTACACTACTTGGTCAGTAAAGTAAATCTGTTGAGACCGATACATGTCGTATATTGGAATCTTGGATTCCGATGGTTTCTCAATGAACCATGAGTCTTGGAGACTCGTATAGACGTGTAGGTGTTTATAGCGGATAAACACTGAATGACTCACCAAAGATTCTTAATGGATGGTACACCAACGTCAATAAAAATCTTCTCGGGTTGAGTGAGCATAGTAATTCTTTGACTTGAGATACCACTGTGGATATCTGAATTATCTGTTGGGTTTTCTAGGTCAAACCAAGATCAAATCAAGCATACAAACGTGTGAATACATCAAAGTAAAGTTGCAGAAATACTCACTTTGATCGGCTTTGCGATGCGATGAACACAAAAAAAAACCTCCTCCAACTTTCAGCCAAGGTCCACTTGTGTGCTCCTTGTGTTGTCTTCAAGCTCCAAGCTTTAAGTGTGATTCCATGCTCATGAATAGGTTTCCCTATCACATTTGTAAGACTCCTAGTAAGTGCTAGCTTGTGGAATTTTTGCTACAAAAATTTCAAATCCCCTTTGTAACTCTCGGCCATGAGAGAAAATGGAGAAGGAGAGAAGAAGGCACTTTGCCGTGTGAGGGAGAGAGAAAAGAGAAGAAGTTATGTGTTGTATTTTGATTTCAAAAACCAAGTCAAAATGATATACCAAAATTAATTAAAATGGTATTTGTCATTCAATCCATCACACTTGAGTGTTTGGTAAGCAACCATCAAATCCCATCAACTTCCATCAACCAAAAGGTGATGTGATAGACAAGTGATGTGACTTGATGTGACTTGTGGGCCCCACTTGAATTCAAAATCCGAGTAGGCCCGCAAACACTCCTGGGCTCGGGTTCGCTAATTCTGAATTAACGAATTTTCTGTTGCGAAGTAATTAAATCAAATTTAATTAAATAATTATGCCTAGCAAAATTACTATTCACGTCGCTAGCGAATTAATTCGAAATTAACTCGTTCGCCCGAATTAAAATCTAATTTTAATTCTGCATCGAAATCCAATTTCGCTTTATCGATTAATTCCAAATTAATCGTTCTCTCTCTATAAATAGTATTTTATCCTAGATAAAATATCTCCGTAATTAATCCTAGATTAATTTTCTCCCTCTTATAATTAATCCCAGATTAATCATATCCGAGTCATACGTCATCGGTGAATCTTCAGGAAGCGACCAATGAGATCCCTTGATATGTTGGCAGTAAATCCGGTTGTCGGACTATCCGAACACGTACGTACCTAGTACTACGTTTTTACCGATTTACAAGACATGGTTGGTTTCTAGCAAAGCACCGTGCCTACCCAATTCTCCAGAAATATTCTTAAAGGAATATGTAATCTATATCATGCTTAGTTTACGTGGTATTGCGTATTTCGATCCTGTATCGGATGTCACGTGCTAGGCCTGGGGCTGGAATTGTGTCTGCCCCGTACGAAGCACATATCGGATCTCTGGTAACTAGTCTCTATAATCGGATAAGCATGACCTAGTCATATTATCCCGATAGTTGCAACATACAAGAGTGCCAGTTCCTTATCCTACGTGACCATCATCTCCATATGACTGGAGTGATACTTCCATCTTGACATCACACCCAATACACTACGATTCTCAATATACCCAGAAGAGGCGTACACAGAACCTGTTAAAGCCCTAGACGACCAAAACCAAAGTATATTGATTGTCGCAAGTATTAGCGATGCAAGTCTCAGGTTAAGACCAAATACACCTACCCTGATTCGGACTTCCATAGACACATAGTCATACTACCAATGGAATTCTGAAGGGTCTATCCAGAGCGAAGCTGTTTCCGTACCATCGGTAAACACAACCTCCTACTACACTTGCATGAGTATCCAATACCCAAATATATGAGAACTATGCCGTTATGCTCCCATAACACGCACAAGTGCAATACTAGTCTATTCCGCATTATCGATGTCCAGTCTCGATAATACTACGACTAGGGATATTTAATGATTAAACCTTAGTGGATTAATATTGTCTTATATCTTATTAATTCGGAACTAATCATATGGACTTTTATCATTTATATATCCCGGTAATCAAATTACAAATGATAAAAGAGCAATTTCCTTTGTCACATAGTTAATTTTTACAACAACACCATGTTCTGTACAAATAGTGATGTTATGGGTCATAATTGTCCAACATTATCCTCCGCACTTAGATGGCAGTCACGTCACAGATCTATTTAGATCGGACCTCCGCCTGTTCGTTGGGTGTGGACTGATGCTCAGGATATCCTGTGTGTATCAAGATAGGATCTGTCAGCTCTGTGTACAGAGTATAGGTATTCAATAAGGAATTAGCAATCGGTTAAATCCATGGGCCTGTGGTACACTGTAGAAATTAGTTCTAAGTGTTATTTGAGGGATTGCTAATAGAAACGTCGATGTGATTACATCTATAGAGATTTGACGTTTTTATCTATATCTCTGGATTAATCCGGATATCTGTGACGGAGGGATTATACGTATGCAGTGACCTCGACTTATATGGTTCAGTGAGTTTATCTGTGTTCGTCATAATTTACGGGTGGGTGAATTATGGACACGAAATTTGATTTCATGACGGATATATCTGAATCTAGAGAGTCTCACTAATGAAATTTACTTGTAGAGCACTAGGGCAACTGTTATGAATAATATTGATTATTTATAACTCGTTTAATGGTAAAACGAAAATTACATGCAATCGGGACCTAACAGTCATTTCCAAAATTAATGTGTGTTTTATTTAATACTTGATTTTATTAAATACACATTAATAAAATATCAAATTGTGATATTTGACTTATATCATTAATATATGTATTTGAGATATTTAATGTAAATATATTACATATATTTAAAATATTTCTATTTAATTATTTAATTATATAAATGTTATATGATTAATTTAATTAAATTAACAAATATCTTATGACATGATTTAGCTTTTTTTAAAGTTGGAAATGACAAGTTATTATTGGAACACTTTTTTGATAACTTTATCAAAATTAAAGTGTGACCTTAAATTATTAAAATGTGGACCAATAATTATTGAACAAAAAATTAATAATTGTTATTTATTTTTTAAAGCCAAAATTCGACAATTGAGTGTTAGATTTATCAAAAATTGTTTTGATTCATTCCTTCACTCACGCAACATCAACAACAAAATTACAATGAAAGAATTGAGAGCATTTGGTGAGAAAGGAAAAGAAAAATAAAGGTAAAAGCTTGATTTTGTAAGTTCTTTTCACATTTCTTCCTACATGAAAAATATTTCAATAATTCTTAGCTTCAATTATGTTGTTAAGAACATGCCTCTACTCTTTTAGTTTGTAATTAAATTTGTTGGATGGTTGTTGGATGTGTTTATGCATGTAGAATTAATTTATTAGCTTATTAATGTAATTAAGCTTAATAAATTAATTAGAAAAATAAAGTTGTCATTCTAGAGTTAATTAGCCATTCATAATTAGCCTAGAATTGTTCTTTATTAATTTCATGATGGTGAGAATTAATTGGTGTGGTAATTTGAAGATTAAAGTATTGAATTTCATTAATTTAGTGTAAATTACCTAATTTGAGTGATTTGTGAAATTAGGGTTCTTAACCCACTCAAATTTTGGGGCATTTCATAGATATACTTTAATTTGATGTATATGTGATGCATGTAAAATTTGGGATTAATTGGATTTGATCTTGATGTGTTTTGAACAAATTGGGCCAAATTACAATTAACTAAAGTTTTGGGCTGTTTCGGCAATTTACAGAAATTCTGGGCTGTTTGCGCAATTCTGGAAAATATTCTGGTTTTGTTGCAATTTTGTAAAAATTATTTTGGGATTGATTTGGAATCAATTAAATATGTAATTGACATATTTAAAACTAAAATAATTAATTTGCAAAGGTTTGGGGTAATTTTATAATTAAAAGAAATATGATTTCTTGGGTTATAATTTCATAATTTAAGTATTGGTCAATTAAATAAATAAGTTTATTTAATTGTTCCAAGAAAATTTTTTGAAATCGGAAAAATAGTTTGTTCGCGTTCTGCTGCGCTAACCCTGTAATTCCTAATAAAACATTGAAACCACAACATATACGACATGTACTGGTCTCAACGGATTTTACTAATCGACCCGTGTTAGTAAATCTTGACCATGAACTTTATTTAAGGATATACAATTTATAGTGATGCATCCCAATGTCAATTACAAACTACGTTGTAACTGCGCACTAGGTTGTAAATCCTATGGTCTTTGTCTAATATACACGTATCACTAAATCCGATTTAATTTCAATCTAATCATAATTAGATATTTAAACGCAAATAGATCTAATATGTGTATAAAAGACAAGAGGTACTACCATTAAATAAGTAATATTATGGAAAAATGAATTGTTCCTATTTATGAATCAGACATAAATATGATCTGGATTGTCACTCTGAGCACCAACACTAACAATTTCTCCCACTTGCTCTAGTGCAAATCCACGATATCATATACACATCTCAATGTGTATCACATACTCATGGCCCTCAAGAGCTCACCTTGCACTCAAAATGTAGACAACAACAAGTAAGCCTGCTTTAACAAATTGAGTTTGTCCAACAAACCCAATTGTTTTCCTTAACCAGCATCATTCATATTTTGTAGAACCTAAGTTTTACATCATTCATTCAGATGCGATATCAATATTATGCTATAGCTATTGAGTTGTCTATGTATTTAAGGATCAGAACCAAATACTATGCAGACAACCGCAAGCACAACATTAATATCAAAGCTTCTAATCTATAAGGTCACTTCGCAACTTCATAAGTCAGTACTTCATAAGTTGCAACGAATTCCACTAATATAGTAGAATAAACCGTGACACTCCCACTGCATTTTTTATGACTTTATATGACATAGACCATCTAATGTCATAATTAGGATCAAAACTAATCTGACCTTATGGTTGCAGACTAAATTCTCCATGAATAAGAAACTCATTCTTAATATCTCTAAGATAACAAAGAATATGTTTCAAGATCCATCATATGGTCTGTAGCATATCAAAATAACTCATAACAATTACGATTAAATTGATATCTTTAATCGCACATAATATAGTATTCATTACACCATCATCCTATGATCCATAAGATTGACTAGACATTCTAATCAATCACTCTTTCGACAAATGAATCATCCTTTACGAAAGATTAATACTATATATATAAAAGACACATTAACTGTCAAACAGTTATACTAACTGTCATATAGATAGTTTTACTGTGTCTTTTATTAGATTATATCTAATGTACGACTAATGGGAGTTTCTCACAAGTCTCTTAGTTTTATATCATATATAAAACTTTATATCAAATATAACAGAGACTACTCCCACTGCTTTCACGGAGAAAAGAAGACTTAGGTAAATCTTTTACCTCACAAACATTTCATTATTACATTAATAATGATAATGTCATTAGGATATATAACACTAGAAAGAAATTTGTACGCTCCTACTGACCCTACTATCATATATGTATTCTCTATACTTTGATAAAATCAGACAATCTGACTGTTATCAAAATTAGAAAAACACAGATTTTCGAAAAGCTTATCTAAGTCTACAATAGGCTCTATAAGCCAGTATATCAAGTTGTGATCTTAGCAGAATCCAAAATCTAGGGTCATTCTAGAATGAACTCTTCAAACAAAGAAATCACAATGGATCTCTCATTCGAAGAAACCATTGAGGAACGCCACTTTGCATTCTTTAGCCAAAATACATAGTTTGATATCAACGTTAACCAACAGATTCTTAATTGTTCAAGACATTCAATATATATTCTTTTAGAAACATGTAACTAAATCATGACGATTCATTAACTAAGTTACGAAGTAAAGAAAACTATCCAAGGTAATTTCTAATTCATTAAACTGCATACTTCCAAAGTATATGTTTAATAAATTTGTGGTCTAATGACGATCATTGGTTAAATGAGATTTAATCACATCCTGAATACAATATTCATTAAATGGATAAGGATATATGGTATGATCTTATATCAGACCATCATTTACCATAAGGAGCAAGCATCTGATGCTTATGTGATAAAATCTCATAGAGCACTGTTCTAAGTTATTTAGTTAACCGAATATTTTCTTAATGTTTATCTTTTCATTAATGACATTACTAGTCATATTAAAATATGTAACAACTGTTTATATAGAAAAGTAACTATCCAATATTCACAAGTTCTGATATCAAATATCAAAATAATTATTAACCATTATTTTAAGTAACTAGATGGGAGATCCAATATCTTATACTTATAGTTGTCGTATTGTGAGAATCGATATTCTGTATACACAACTATACACATCTCATTTCTTTAGCTTTATAATTTGCCCTCAATTATTCACAATAATTGTAAATAATTGATCAGCAAACTGTGTCAAACACGTGACTTCTAAAAATCACTAAAGCCAAGAAACGTCATTATAAGATAAACAAATATCTAATGGAATTTTCTTAATGTTAGTAAAGAATCTCGAGACACGAACTGATTCGTGTCAATTCTTACTGCACAAGAAACTATTCTTTCTATAGAATAATATCCTAAAATAGATATCTATTTAGATTACCTATCGTGACTTAGTAACTAAGTCACTAACTATCTTGATTTTTCAAGAAAATCGGAACAACAGTTCCTGATGGTTTGAACTAATCTAACAATATCTAAGTCTACTGTCATTCTAAAACCTATTCTAGAAATACGCAACCATAAGTAAAGTCAGAAAACATATTCAAGTAATATAATATGCAATGGATTAGAAGTATAATTTATAACAATATAGAATAAAGGAAACAAAAGTAGCAAATTCCATAAAATTACACATTGCTTTAGTTATGGATTTTTAATCGAGCAGTGTCTCCCACTACTTTATGTAATACCGTAATCCCTAACGGAGAATGGAATACAATAATTAAATCGAATTCCATAGTGAGAGTAGGATTCCCATGAATATATTTCGACTCACAGCTTTGGCACGATCTCACCTACGTATATTCATTAGGTAGAAAAATCATTGTCAATCACTCACCAGTAACTCCTGACTTTGGTCCTGATCGTTTCTCGTTATGACAATTTTTGCAACTTTCACAAGGAGCGTATCTGTTGGGGTTGGTGCTCAGAGCGCCAATTCCCGGTTGTATTTCTTTATTAATACTTCTGTAAAACATTATTATTTTGAATAATATATGCAGTTTCTATAATATAATGTATCTTTAAATATGGTAAAGACGTAATGACCTTAGAATGACTAGTCATGGTACTGTTGCAAAAGCGTCGCAACTGACATTGAGTTGTATCATGACGTTGTCATTCTCAGACGTTCCTGGTCAAGGTTTACACTACTTGGTCAGTATAGTAAACCCGTTGAGACCGGTACATGTCGTATACTGGAATATATGATTCCAATGGTTTCTCAATGAACCATAAGTCTTGGAGACTAGTATAGACGTGTAGGTGTTTATAGCGGATAAACACTAAACGAATCACCGAAGATTCTTAATGGATGGTACACCAACGTCAATAAGAATCTTGTCGGGTTGAGTAGCACTTGTGATTCTTAGACTTGAGATGCCACTGTGGGCACATGAGACATCTTCTACACTTAGATGGCAGTCACGTCACCGATCTATTAAGATCAGACCTCCGCCTGTTCGTTGGGTGTAGATAGATCCTCAGGGTGTCCTGTGTGTATCAAGATAGGATCCGTCAGTTCTGTGTAACAGAGCATAGGTAGTCCATATGATTAGCAATCAGATAAAAACCATGGGCCCGTGGTACAGTTTAGAAGCCAGTTCTAAACATTCTTTTAGAGATTGCTAATAGAATAGTCGACTGGATAATCCCTATAGAGATTTGACGTTTACATCTATATCTCTGGGATTTATCGGATACCTGTGACGGAGGAATTATACATTTTCCATGACCTCGACCTGTATGATTCAGCGAGTTTATCCGTGATCGTCATAATTTACGGGTGGATAAATTATGGACACGAAATTGGATTTCGTGACGGATATGCCTGAATCTAGAGAGTCTCAATAATGAAATATACTCGTAGAGCACTAGGCAACAATTATAAATAATATTGATTATTTATAAAGTCGTTTAAAGGTTAAACGCAAAATACATGTGTAGGGACCCGATAGTCATTTCCTTAATTTTTGTGTATTTGCATTTAATACTTGATTAATTCAAATACACATTAATTAATTGTCAAATTGAGATATTTGACTAATATCATAAATGAATATATGTATTTGATATTTAATGTAAATATTATACATATTTAATATATTTGTATTTAATTAATTAATAATTATTTAATTGTAAATGATTAAATTAATTAAAATATAAATATCTTAAGGTTTGATATTTGTTTTAATGACTAAGTTGCGCATTTTTTGACTAAGTTGAAATTATCATTAAATGTAATGATCATTTTATCAAGTTGTCTAAATGAAATTCAAATGAAATGAAATTAATATATCTTGTTTTTCCTTAGCCAAATTCGGCCAAGCAAGCTGTAAACAAGTATATATTGTTTTATTTATTTAGGGTTTTAATAACCAAATCACTTTATCAAACTCCATTAAACAAAGCAAAGAAGGTAGAGAGAAAGGAAAAGAAAAATCAAAGAAAGCTTGGAATTTAGTAAGTATTTCCAACCTTCCATTAGAGAGTAAATTGTTCCTCTGTTGTGGGCTTCACTTGTGATGTTCTTGAGTTTTTTCTATTCTTTATTCTTTGTATTTTTGATGGATGAAAGTTTGATGAAGGTTAATGCATGTGTGATGTTGAAGAATGTTACTAGTGTAGTAATAAGCATTCTTTTGTAAGTTTGAGAAACTTGTTGCTAATCTAGAGTTGTTGACCCACTCTTAAATGACCTAGATTTGATATAGTTATTTCATTGTGTTGAGACTTGATTTGGATGGAAGAAACATGATTGAAGTAATTGATTTAACCAATTTGGTCTAATTTGTCCAATTTGAAGAAATTGAAAAATTAGGGTTAAACCACTTCCAAATTTGGGTGATGCATGTAAAATATGGGTTGATTGGATTTTGCCTTGATGTGTTTTGAACCATGAAAGTGCAAAATGCACATTTGCCCACCTAAATGAGGCTCTCGGCCAAGGGTGATTTTTGGGGTTTTTTGTTGCAAATTGTGTTTTGATATTGGGACATGTTAAATTCATCTTAGAAATGATTTAGAATCATTCAAATTTTTGAACAATTTCGGATAAAATAACAAAATGCCATGTTTAAAGGTAATTCGGTAAATTCACATAAATATGATTTATGGTGTTTTTTTCATAATTTGATTATTGGATAATTAAATAAATAAGTTTATTTATTAATCCGAGAAAAAATTTTGAAATCGGAAAATTTGATTTTCCACCGTTTCCGCTGCGTTACCGGATTCTGCCCCTAAAACCCCTACAAAATGGTATCAGAGCGAGTCTGATTCTAGGCCCCCTAAAATGATTAGCTTTTAATTCAATGTTTAATCATGTTTTTTACTTTATACATGCATGTTATAATCTAATTTGATTAGATTTAGGGTGTATGACACTTAGCGGAAAATCCCTAATTAATAAGGTTTAATGTAATTATGTATTTGATGCATGTTATGTGGTCCGTCTTGTCAATACGGTTTATAAATATTTCTCTGTGACTACATCCGAGACCGTGCCTCTGCTGTGAGGGTGTAGCCGATAGAGATTTATTTATACCGGATGTATATCAGATACTAGCGAAAGCGGAATCTTGAACGTGCCCTAGCTGTCAGGGTTACGCAAGTAACTTGAGTTTATCATTGACGAGTTTAACCTTGGTACGTCTCCTTGTGGGCCTGCCTTAGCAGCGACAACGAGAAACGACCAGGACCGGAAACCCAGGAGTCACTAGTGAGTGATTGACAAATGAGTTTTCTACCTGATGAATATACGTAGGCGAGACCGTGCCTCTGCTGTGAGCTGAAATATATTCACGGATCCACTTTTCACTATTTGTATTTAATTTAATTATTAAATCTTTGTATTCTGTTTGGGGATTACAGTATTGCATGATTTAGTGGGAGGGGCATTTTTAGATTAAAAATCCATGATCTAGTTTATGCTTTTGATATTATATGAAACTGTTTATTTTCTGCTAACCGTTTTTCGTGATCTATATGATAGATTTGCGATGGCGGCACCATCCACTAATCAGTTTGCGCGTATGCTTGATGCGAACAAACTTAAAGGCGCTGAGAACTTCGCTGATTGGGATTGGATTTGAGGATTGTCCTCGATTCCGAGAGGTTGGGATATGTTCTTGAGGGTCCACTGCCCCTTGCTGTGGCAGAGGACGCTTCACCGGAGGAACGCGAAGTCTTCCAAGCTTGGAAGGATGATGATTTAAGGGTTAAATCATACATCTTAAGTTCGCTTTCACCGGGACTCAAGAAACAGTATTATGGCATGTCAGATGCCTATACTATGATGACACGATTAAGACAATCGTTTGAGAACCAAGAACAAGTAGTTGTTCACAAGGTCGCAATGGAACTGTTCCATGCGCGATTGGATGAGGGGCAAGCTGTTAGCCCGCATGTTCTTCAAATGATCGATTTGATCGATCAATTGAGGCAACATAATCTCATTCTGAATGACATTCTCGGTAGGAGTGTCATTCTTGGTTCACTCCCCAGCTTCATATCGCCAGTTCGTGATGTATTTCAACATGAACGGGACTATCTGTACCTATCATGAGTTACATAGGATGTTGCTCACAACAGAGGAGGACCTTAAGAAGGGAGTACCAACTCGCCCTCCAAGACCTACTTCTCTTTCCGCTTCTTCCCAGGCCTAGCCAAAGGGAAATAAGAAGAAAGGTTTCGGTCCTCAACCACAGGCAAAGATAGCTAAGCCCAAAAGGGCTTCTGAAGACAAGTGCCATCACTGCAGCAAAGTCGGGCACTGGAAAAGGAACTGTCCTGACTACATAGCCCAGCTGAGGAGGGAGAGAGCATCTACATCAGGTACATTTATTTTTCCAGTTATTGATATATCTTTGGCTTGTGAAGCCGTTACATCCAACTGGATTTTAGATTCTGCTTGTCCCATTCACATTTGCAATTCGTTGCAGGTGCTGAAGGAAAGTAGAAAACTGAAGCCTGGAGAGATGCAGTTGCGATTCGGGAGTGGAGACTCTCTGGATGCAGTTGCAGTGGGAGTATGCGAGATCTCATTGCCGAATGGGACACTTTTGTTAAATGACTGCCATTTTGTGCCTGGATGTGTAGCTAATATTATATCACTTTTTGTATTAGATACAGAAGGCTTTTGTATTAATATTAAGAATTGTTCTTTATATTTATATGATAAAAGTAATATTCAGATCCTTTGTTGTCCAAACCAGCATGGTCATTATACATTGCAAACTTCAAAAGATATTTTAAATACTGGAGTTAATAACGTAGTTTACCTGTAATTAATAATACTGAACTTTGGCATATGCGGCTGGGTCACATAGGCGTTAAACGCCTTACCCAATTGGTTAGGAATGGTTTGATACCAGATCTTACCATTGAATCCTATCCAACTTGTGAATCCTGTATTCAGGGTAAGATGACCAAAGCCCCATTTTCTGGTGTTGGACACCGCGCCACTAACTTACTGGAACTCGTACATTCTGATGTATGTGGTCCACTAAGTCAGACTGCTCACAGTGGTTATTCGTACTTCGTTACCTTTACCGATGATTTGTCACGGTACGGTTATGTGTATTTGATGCGACATAAATCGGAAACCTTTGAAAAGTTCAAAGAATTCCGAAATGAAGTAGAAAAACAAACTGGACAATATATTAAATGCCTTCGATCTGATCGAGGCGGTGAATATATGAGTGGTGAGTTCATGGATTATATGAAGGAGAATGGGATTCTCGCTCAATATACTCCTCCAGGTACTCCACAACACAATGGAGTGTCTGAGAGGAGAAATCAGACTTTATTGGATATGGTCCGATCGATGTTGAGTTTCACAGATTTGCCCTATTACTTATGGGGCTACTCTCTTTTAACAGCTGCACATCTTTTGAATAAGATTCCTTCAAAAGCTGTTCCTACGACTCCGTATGAGATATGGTTCGGTAGGAGACCAAATCTTAGTTACATTAAGGTTTGGGGTTGTCCTGCCTATGTCAGGGTGACTCAGCAAGATAAGCTTTCGCCTCGAGGGCAAAAGTTTAGGTTTGTCGGATATCCTTCGAATACGAGGGGATATCTGTTCTATGATACCGAGCATCGAAATGTGTTCGTAGCTCGCTTCGCAAAATTTCTAGAAGTAGAATTTTTGTCAGAAGGTGGTAATCATAGACAGGTTGAACTTGATGAAGTCCAACCTGAAAACAACGAACCAACGGAGGAACCTGAAGTTCAAGTAGATGAAGGACCTTCAACACACACACTCCGTAGGTCAGAAAGGGTATCTAGACCTCCTGAACGCTTGTATTTGATACAAGAAAAGAGTCTGATGTTCTCTTAGTTGAAGAGACTGATCCTTTCACCTATAGAGAATCGATGTTGGACATCGACTCCGTGAAATGGCAAAGTGCCATGAAATCCGAGTTAGACTCAATGCATGAGAATCAAGTTTGGGACTTGGTTCCGCTTCCCGAAGGAATTGTTCCTATCGGTTGTAAATGGGTTTACAAGAGGAAGCGCGGGCCTGACGGTAAGGTTGAAACTTACAAGGCCCGACTGGTAGCAAAAGGTTACACGCAGCGACCTGGCGTCGACTACGATGAAACTTTTTCACCAGTAGCAATGCTTAAGTCTATTCGGATTTTGCTTTCTATAGCTGCGTATCATGACTACGAGATTTGGCAAATGGATGTCAAAACGGCTTTTCTAAATGGATTTCTTGATGAAGAAATCTATATGGAACAGCCGGAAGGTTTTGCGTCCAGCGAAAACTCGGGTATGGTATGTAAGCTTAAGAAGTCCATTTATGGACTTAAACAAGCTTCACGAAGTTGGAATCTTCGATTCGACGAGATTATTAGATCGTCTGGTTTTCTCAAGAATTCGGAAGAATCCTGTGTGTATCAGAAGACCAGTGGGAGCATGGTCGTATTTTTAGTCCTATATGTTGATGACATCCTAATCATTGGGAATGATTTAGGTATGTTACAAAAGCGTCAAAGCGTACCTCTGTAAGAATTTCTCCATGAAGGACCTGGGAGAAGCTTCCTATGTTTTAGGGATAAAACTCTATAGAGATAGACAAAGGAGGCTGATTGGGTTATCCCAATCAACGTACATAGATAAGATCTTGGAACGGTATAATTTTGGTAACTGTAAGACAGCAAACATACCGTTCAGACATGAGATTCATCTTTCTAAGAAGATGAGTCCACAAACAGAAGATGAGAAGGTTAGAATGTCTAACCAACCTTATGCTTCGTGTTTGGGTAGCATAATGTATGCCATGTTATGTACGAGGCCTGATATCAGTTTCGCTGTTAGCGTAACTAGTAGATATCAGTCCAATCCAGGTAATGACCATTGGATGGCCATTAAACATATCCTCAAGTATCTTAAAGGTACTAAGGATAAGTTAATAATTTATGGAGGAAACGAACTGCAAGTTAACGGTATACGGATTCCGATTTCCAATCGGATCCCGATGATAGAAAGTCTACATCTGGATTCGTATTTACCCTTAACGGAGGTGCAGTTTGTTGGAAGAGTTCCAAACAGGGATCGACAGCAGATTCCACCACTGAGGCGGAATATATTGCAGCTTCTGAAGCTGCAAAAGAGGCTGTGTGGATAAAGAACTTTGTCACAGAATTGGGAGTTGTCCCAAGTATCGAGAATGTGATTCCGTTATACTGTGATAATACTGGAGCCATTGCGCAAGCAAAGGAACCGAGGGCGCATCAGAAGTCGAAGCATGTGGAACGCAAGTACCACATCATTCGAGAGATTGTGTCGCGAGGATATTGTCGTGTGCAAGGTACCGAGTGAAGATAATGTAGCAGTGGCATCGATCTGATCGATCCGATCCGATCCGATCCGATTTAGATCAAATCCGATCGAATCCGGTTGGTTGGGTTTTCGACGATTTCCGATTGGATCGGATTTTACCGATCCGATTCCGAAATTATATATATATTTTTTTAATATGCAAAACGACGTCGTTATATATTAAAAAAAAAAAAATTCGATCGGATCGATTTTAAATCGTCCAGATCCGATCTCCCATCCGCTCGATTTTTTTGACTCAAACCCACAACTGAATTCGGATCGGATCGGACCAACTCCGATCAGACAATAGGATGTTTTCGGATCGACTTGGTCCGATTCGTCCGATCGAATTCGATCAAATGGACAAACGATCCGATCCGATCCGATAATATCGGATCGGTTTCGATAACATGATTCGTCCGATCGAATCAAACAATCGTGGGCATTTCGGATCGGATAAGATTCGGATTCGCCGATCCGATCCGAATCCGATAATGCCCACCCCTAAAGATCATGTAGCAGACCTGCTGACGAAGACCAACCCTCCGAAGCTATTGATAAACACGTGGAGTCGATGGGTATTAGATACAATCGTTATTGGCAACTAGCAAGTGGAGTTTTTTTGTTGGGTTTGTGCTCACAGCGCCAATTCCCGGTTGGTTATTTCTTTATGAATATTTCGGTAAAACATTATTTTTGAATAATATATGCAGTTTCTATAATATAATGTATCTTTAAATATGTTAAAGACGTAATGACCTTAGAATGATTAGTCATGGTACTGTTACAAAAGCGTCGCCAAATGACATTGAGTTGTATCATGACGTTGTCATTATCAGACGGTTCCTGGTCAAGGTTTACACTACTTGGTCAGTATAGTAAACCCATTGAGACCGGTACATGTTGTATACTGGAATATATGATTCCAATGGTTTCTCAATGACCATAAGTCTTGGAGACTAGTATAGACGTGTAGGTGTTTATAAGCGGATAACACTGAATGACTCACCGAAGATTCTTAATGGATGGTACACCAACGTCAATAAGAATCTTGTCGGGTTGAGTAACACTTGTGATTCTTATACTTGAGATGCCATTG
>SKCR01043768.1:0-37135 GCA_019454045.1 Zanthoxylum bungeanum
CGATAACCAAATCCAATCCGGGATTACCACCCCATAAGCCCATAAATCAATCTTGGCCCATTAGGCCCAATTAACTTTAAAGGTTCATTAAGTCGCTTTTGGGCTTTATTGGTTGTGGTTTTAGGCCCAATTACATCCAATTCATTTGGCCTAAACCCAACTTGATAAATCAAGCCCAATAAGCCCATTACAACATTAAAGTCCAATTTCCAAAATTAGGCCCAATTAATTAAATATACAAAATCCAATTTCATATTCAATTAATCTAAAGTGTATTACATGATTAATCAACTAATCAATATTTCTAAAACACCATATTAGTCCAATTAATCATGCTCATTATCATTATCTATGTCCAACACATAAATGAAAAAATCAAACCCATTACATGCTTTAATGCTCTCGGCCAAAGGATGGATTTTTGTGTCCGATTGGTTTCAATCCAATCGAACCCACAATCGACATTAAATCAACATCCTAAATGATTTCATACACATCCAATGTCATAAAATCAAAAAATAGCAAGACATTAGGGCATAGTTACATTCGGCCAACATAAGATTTTGGGGGTTTTTTTTTTGTCCAATTCAAAGTACAATCCAATTGACCTCAAATTAACATCAAACATTATGATTCCAATTAATCTAATGAATCAAAAAACAAAAAATTTTCCAAGAACCCAAAATAGCTAATACATTCGGCCAAGGTAATCAATTTGGGGAAAATAATTCCAAATCATTTTTCAACAAATTGGTCCCACCAAAATGAATTAAACATGTTATAAGCATACTTAAACAATCAATTTATTCAAATCATGCTCAACAAACATTTACCCAAATTTTAAGCCCTACTTTTTCATGCTTGAACCTAGGCTCTTGATGCCATTGTTGGTTATTATCTAGGTCCCAAGATCAAACAAGACATGAATACATGTGTGAATACATCATCGGAGGTAGCGGAATACTCACATCGATCGGTTGAGAAGATTTGGAGACGAATGAAGCCACTTTGCTCACTGTTTTGGTGGCGCCACTGCAGCAGTCCACTGCTCTCACAAATCAGAATTTTGAGCTGAGAAACGGAGCTCTAAGCCTCGTCGGACGGATCCCGGCTCATGGGTGAACCTCCCTACCACCTTCGCAAGTCTCGTAGTGTGCTAGCACTTGCGGTTTTTGCCACAAAAACCCAACTCTTGCTTCCCTTATTCACGGCATTTTGGGCTTCAAAAACCAGTGAGCATTTTCATGCTTTGGGCGTGAACCATGAGAGAAAGAAATGAGAGATAAAAAGTGTATTAGTGTTTTGCATTTGCATTTCAAGTATATCTTATACACTTTAGTGAATTTCAAATGAATTTCACTTGAATTTGCATTTAAAAGGTCAAACAATAAAGGCAAACACTATGCACATCATGTCCATCACTATTCACATCAACTTTATTAAAGTGACATGTTGTCAAGTCACAACACTCAAAGTGACAAGTGATTTGACGCTTGATACGACTAATGATTTGACGCTTGATGTGACTTGCGATGCCGCACTCGAATTCGAAATACGAATGCGCTCGCAATCACACTCGGGCTCGGGTTCGCTAATTCCAAATTAACGAACTTTCCGTTGCGTCGTAATTAAATGATTACGCCTAGCGAATTCACTATTCACGTCTCTAACGAATTAATTCTAAATTAATTCGTTCGCCCGAATTAAAATCTAATTTTAATTACGCGTCGAAATCTAATTTCATTTAATATATCGAATATATTAATTTACCGATTAATTCCAAATTAATCTTTATCTCTCTCTAGACGATATTTTATCCTAGATAAAATATCTCCGTAATTAATCCTAGATTATTTTTCTCTTTCTTTTATATAATCCCAGATTATTTAAGAGTGCGAGTTATGCGTCATCGGTGGATTATCGGGAAGCGACCCATGAGATCCCCGGATAAGTTGACAGTAAATGCGGTCGTCAGAGTATCTGAATCACGTACATACCATGTACTACGTTCTACCGATTTACGAGACAAGGTCGACTCCTAGCAAAGCACCAAGTCTACCCATTCTCCGGACATATCCATTTAAGAATATTTAAGATCTGTATCAAGCGTAGTATACCATTGTATTGTGCATATCGGCCCAGTATCGGATAGTCACGTGCTAGGGCTGGGGCTGGATAAGTGTATGCCCCGTCCGAAACACATATCGGATGTCTGGTAACATAGTCTCTATAATCGGATATTCATGACCTGGTCACAATATCCCGATTGGATGCGCATCACTCAAGAGCACTAGTACCGTATCCTGCGTGACATCATCTCCACTATGACTGAAGTGATACTTCCATCTTGACATCACACCCAATACACTACGACTCTCTGATAAACCCAGAAGTGGTGTACGCAGAACCGGTTAAAGCCCTGTACCACCAAGACCAAAGTCTACCGATTATCGCAAGTATTAGCGATGTAAGTCTCAGGTTAAGACTATACACACCTACCTTGATTTCGGCCTCCCATAGACACATAGTCATAATACCAATGGGATTCCGAGGGGTCTATCCAGAGCGAAGCTGTTTCCCGTACCATCGGTGAAACACGACCTCCTATCGCACTTGCATAAGTATCCGATACTTATATATATGAGAACTATGCCGTTGTGCCCTCACAACGCACACAAGTGCAATACTAGCCTATTCCGCATTATCGATGTCCAGTCTCGATAATACTCCGGCTAGGGATATTTAATGATTAATCCTTCGGGGATTGATACTGTCTCATATCATTCTCAATCCAGGAACTAATCATAGGGACCTCTCTTCATTTATATATCTATGGTGATCTAATCACAAATGATGAGAGTGCAATTTCCTTGTCACATAGTTAATTTGCTACAACAACACAATGATCTGTGCAAATAGTGACGCTATGGGTCATTTTGTCCAACATTAATGCTTCTTGTTAACTGGCCATTAATAAGATTGATTTGGTAAACTTAAAATGAACTTGGAAAAGGGATTTTAGGTTTAGCCTTACACTCGATAAGCTCACGATCTCACATCGGGGCAAATGACTCTTAGGTAGATTTCCTTACAGGATAGGAATATACCTGTCAGGCAGGGGTAACCATAATTGGAACTTAATCTTAATAAATTCAGATAACCTGGTTAACTTAGGAATATGATTAATTGGGTTAATTTGGGTGTTTGCATCTGACCTTCGGAATAGGCTTTTGCATAACTGTGGGAACACATCAAACGGAAAAAATGCAATAGTACACGGAAATCTCATGAACATGCTTCGGTCATATAATGCGGAAAACAAAAAACAACCTAAACATAATGCAAATTCCAAATGCAAAACAAAATGATTAATCACGTTGAAAATAAACAACAAAATAGGCTAAATCATGCCTAAGAACCAAGTAACATACAAATGACCTAATCATTCTTGAATACCATCTCATGAACGCATCAAACAGATAGACGCAGAGACACAAATAATATGATTGATTACATGATATAAGAGAAATCACCGAAGAAATAATTATACATGACATGTGATGAAAATGACTCAATTCAGTGTATTCGCGTTCGTAAACGCGTTCGAACGGTAAACAGAAGGTTCGCGTTTGTATAGCGTTTGATAACGCATTTGAATGGGACCAGACAGAAAACATGCGTTCGTGCGGCATTTCGAAACGCGTTCGAACGGGGTTACAGCAGTGACCTCCAAAATGCAGTAAACAACATGACACATACATGAACGAATGAATAGATGACACCTAATAAATAATAACAGGCTAAAAGCACGGCAAAGCATCGTGGTAAAGGATTTTAACTTCTCAAAATAGAAGACCTTTAATCGCACTTACTAAGCCCATGCGCAATCAACACAATACATATATAAAAAGTAAAGACAATGATATCGGACTTCATATACCCGATTGAACACATCTTACATTCAACCGAATATACATCAACTGGCGCGGCAAAGCATCGTGGTAAAGGGTTTTAACCCCTCAAAACAGGGGACCTTTTATCCAACTTACTAAACCCATGTGCGCGATCACGTAATGCATATAAAAATAAAGACAATAATATTGAACTTCGTATACCCGATTGAACACATCTTACATTCAACCGAATATAAATCAACCGACGCGGCAAAGCATCGTGGTGAAGGGTTGTAACCCCTCAAAACAGGGGACCTTTAATCCAACTTACTAAGCCAATGCGCTCGATCGCGTCATGCATATAAAAAAAATAAAGACAATAATATGGGACTTCGTATACCCGATTGAACACATCTTACATTCAACCGAATATACATCAATCGGGGCGGAAAAGCATCGTGGTAAAGGGTTTTAACCTCTCAAAATAGGGGACCTTTAATCCAACTTACTAAACCCATGCGCTCGATCACGTCATTACATAAACAAATAACATGCGGAAATCAAGTAACGAATAATAAAAAAATCAAAACAACATAAAACGAAATATGCGCTGTTTACTCAAGTGGTACGTGGAGTTATATCCCGAGTACAGATCATACTACCGTCCATTTGGAATCGGATATAAAATTTATGTCCGGGTTTCCATCCTATATACCACAAGAGGCGACACATTTTCCGTTTTACTCAAGGGCCACAACATACATCATTCCACAATACATGCATTTACTATATATTCAAGGGCCACAATCATGCATCAATAAACGACTCTCCTGTGATAAAAACGAATAAAACAATTAAAAAGATAGATAGAAATAATAGCAAAAGTACCCTCAGGTCTAACCTTTTATGTCGACTTTCGGACTCGCGTTTCACGGCCGTCAGAAGGGCTATCACTCCACAAATCTTCCGGTTCACTGGATTAATGTCTTAGCTTGCTGTTTTGCTATTTTGGTCGGTGTTTTCACTCCGTTTTGCTGCTTTTCCTCACGGTTTTCTGGTCACTGTTTTGGTTGTATTTGTTCAATGGTTTGGCGAGTTTTGGAGGCTAGGGCTGCTGTTTTTTGTGATTTTTAGGAGGGTTTTGTACAGTTTTTAGTGCTGTTTTGGGCTGTTTTCTCAACTGTTTTGGGGGTTTAAGTTACGGTAAAACTGGACAGAATAGAGGTGTAATGTCCGGCAGTGAATGAGGTAGTGTAGTGGGCGTTTTGGGGTTGTGTTTTGGGCGTGCAGTGGGGCTGTATTTTGAAAAGAGTTTGAGGGGTTCTTGGGGCTGTTTCGGGGTCGGTTTGTTCGTGTATTTAGGGCTGTGAAATGGGCTAGGTGCGGCAATTTGAGGTTATATGTGGTGCCTTGTGCGGCAGTGAAGGGAGTGGGCTGTGGCTTGCGGTTACATTTATGCGTGAACTGTGCATGAAGGGTAGTGGCATTGAGTGATAAGTCAACGAATTGTTGCGTGAATGGGCATTATTCGCGTGAAGAAATGGGCTGAACTGCGTCTGGTGCGTGAAGAATATGAAAGCTGGTTTGTGTTTTGCGTGAAGAGCTACGTGAAGGGTAGAGTGGTTGGCCGTGAACGATAGGGCTGCTTGTGTGTTATTGGCTGAGTTCTTTGTTGTTGTTTACGTAAGGGGCTGCATGCATTAATGGCTGAGTGGGGTGTAGGGTGACGTGAATGGCTCTTGTTGATGAGTTGAGGGTTGATGCGTGAGTATTTTCTGAAGAATGAATGTGTTGCGTGATGGGTTCGTCCGAGAGAGAGGGCTGCTTCAGTTGTTTATATGTTTGAGAGAGAAGAGAGATGCATTTCTTTAGGGTTTCATTATTTTGTGTATGTATTTGTGCCGTGAGGGTCCAGTCCTTGTAGGGTTGGATTTTGTGTTATATTTATAGTGAGAGATTAGGATTAGGGTTTGCATGCATTTGTTAATGAAAGAAATCAAATTAATTGGGGACATGATTTGTTTGTTTAGGAAGGTTATATATTTGATTGACTTTAATTAGGCATTTATTTGTTTTATTTAGGCATTTAATTTGTTAATTAGGTGAGTAAATATTTTAAATTGGTGAGTGATTTATTAAATTTTGGTATTAGATTTTAATTAAATATTAGTTTAATTTAATTTAGATTTATTTTAATTGGTTTAATTAGCTTAATTTAATTTTAATTTGATTGGTTTTAATTAATTGGATTTAGTTTAATTTATTTAGATTTATTTTAATTGGTTTAATTAGCTTAATTTAATTTTAATTTGATTGGTTTTAATTAATTGGATTTAGTTTAATTTAATTTGTGAAATTCATTTAATTGGTTTTAATTTTAATTAATTTAATTTGTGACATGTATTTTAAATGTTTGAATTATCTTTGGATTGGGCTTGGTGTGTGTTTAGGGGGCTAAGGGTGTGTTTTAAATGGAGGTCCAACAAGCGAACCCGAAGTTACTCCAGCGAATCCGATAAAAATTACTTTTTCCCTTCCGACGTCTGTTTCCCGCGGCTCCCGCGACATAAAAGGTAGTGCCTCCAAATGAGACTCATCATCGGGTCTTACATGTAAAAATGCAGTGCCTACAGTCGCCCTCACTTTGATGGGACTTGTGTAATGTGTAACAGTGACAATCCTTTCAAAGTTATGCAATGCATTTTCACTTACCTGGCTAGCCAGCTGCCACCTGACTTGCCTGTTGCTCCGCTGAGCTGATCATGCAGTGGACCTCGATCTTGGGACGCATCCCAATAACTGCAACTGATGTGTGGGCCTCGACCCTGGGACGCATCCCCAAACTGGAACTGCAGTGGACCTCGATCCTAGGACTCATCCCAATAACTGCAACCGACAACGGGGGCCTCGACCCTGGGACGCATCCCAATACCGCTGAAAAAATGGGCCTCGACCCTGGGACGCATTCCAAAACTAAAGGTGCAGGGGGCCAACGGCCCTAGGACGCATCCCAAAACTAAAGGTGCAGAGGGCCAACGCCCTGGGACGGATCCTGATAACTGCAACCGACAACGGGGGCTCACGGCCCTGGGACGTATCCCGATAACGTTGCCAAAATGGGCCTCGACCCTGGGACGCATCCCCAAAACTAAAGGTGCAGGGGGCCAACGGCCCTGTGACACATCCCGATAACTGCAACCGACAACGGGGGCTCACGGCGCTGGGACGCATCCCGATAACGCTGCCAAAATGGGCCTCGACCCTGGGACGCATCCCAAAAACTGCTGATGATATGGGTTTACAACCCTGGGACGCATCCCCAAAATGCTGATATAATATGGGCCTCAACCTTGGGACGCATCCCCAAAACTACTGATATGATGAAATGGGCCTCAACCCTGGGACGCATCCCCAAAACTGCTGATAAAATATAGGCCTCAACCTTGGGACGCATCCCCAAAACTGCTGATACTGATGGAGTGGGTACAACCCTATGACGTATCCCCAAAACTGCTGATATTGATGAAGTGGGTTACAACCCTGGGACGCATCCCCAAACTGCTAATAAAATATGGGCCTTAACCCTGGGACGCATCCCCAAAACTACTGATACTGATGGAGTGTGTACAACTATGGGACGCATCCCCAAAACTGCTGATATTGATGAAGTGGGTTACAACCCTGGGACGCATCCCCAAACTGCTAATAAAATATGCGCCTTAACCCTGGGACGCATCCCCAAAACTACTGATATAATGTGGGTCTCGACCCTGGGACTCATCCATAAACTGATGTCGATGTTGATGTGGGTCTCGACCCTGGGACTCATCCTCAAAACTGATACTGATGCTGTTGCGGGCCTCAACCCTGTGACTCATCCCCAAAACTGATACTGATGATGACGTAGGCCCGGCCCTGAGACTCATCTCCGCAATTGATACTGATGATGACGTAGGCATCGGCCCTGGGACTCATCCCCAAAACTATTGCTGATGTGGGCCTCGACCCTGGGACTCATCCCCAAAACTGATACTGATGTAGATGTGGGCCTTGCCCCAAACCGGTACTGATATGGGCCTCGCCCGCAGACTGATACAGATGTGGGCCTCACCCTCAGACTGATACTGATGTGATGCGGGCCTCGCCCCCGAGTGCCATACCTAGCAGGACTGATTCTGATAAGGATGTGGGCCCTGCCCCCAGAGTGCCATACCCACGAAGACTGATTCTGATAAAGATGTGGGCCTCGCCCTCAGAGTGCCATACTCGGCAAGACTAGTACTGATAAAGACGTGGGCCTCAACCCTTAGAGTGTCATACCCGGCAAGACTGGTTCTGATGACGATATGGGTCTCGCCCCTGAAATGTTACTGATATGGGCCTCGCCCCCAAAACTGATACTGATATGGGCCTAGCCCCATACTGATACTGATATGGGCCTTGCCCCCATGTTGATACTGATATGGGCCTCGCCCCAAACTAATACTGATATGGACCCCGTCCCAAACTGATACTGATATGGACCTCGTCCCAAACTGATACTGAAATGGGCCTCGCCCCCAGAGTGCCATACTCGACTAGACTAATAATGATAATGTGGGCTTCGCCCCAAGAGTGCCATACCCGGCAAGACTGATGCTGATGCTAATGTGTCATTTCAACATATTAAATTGCCTCTCATGAGATAATCCTGATAGCTAGACATATTCTCGTCCTCAACGAATGTTTTCGCATCGAAACCTAAGAACCTTCAAAGTACGTGATACACTCAACTCCGATCCTCTGAATAGGTGATCTGAACTAGACTCCTAGTGTGTGTGTGTGCTAGGGCTCTTTCGCAGTTTATTCCTTAAGTGAACTAACTCGATGATTTCGTTTCGGAGAATCGGATCGGTGGGTCTAACCAAACTGGATGTCTTGATCACACTCTGTGATTACTTCGTCATACTCAACATGATATGGTCTTCTTCTCTTTTCTTGTCTCTTTCTTTTCATTCTTTTCATTTTTTTTGACACACCTACCCTTTAGGGTAGCATTTCTCCTCATGGTGGTCCTAATACTCGCCCATGGGTAGCTTCACGCTTATCGGTTATGGGCGGTCTATTTTTCTTTTCTTTTCAGAGACTTTCTTTGTTCCCAACCATATCATATATCGTAGCATAAGTAAACCAGGGTGGATATCCAGGCAAACGGTCATTCACCGATCCATCATCCCTTCGGCTAGTCATCTTGCCAACCACTCAGGTTTCCACTGTTGAGATCCTGTAATCAAGTGCTCGCGAGTCCAGCTGAGATCAATCCATTTAGAATACCAGACGAGAGCATGTCTCGCACTTATCATTTCTAAAGCTTCTCCCTACAACAAACAATGCCATCACCGGACATATGTCTAACTATCAAAGATTTATCTCTCTCATTTTTTTTTCACTCATTCCACAGAATTCTTCCGTCATCTTCTGATAATGTGGGCTTCGCCCCTTGAGATCCATTCCCGAAACTCAAACTCATGTGGGCCTCAACCCTGGGATTCCTCCTCAATACCAACATCAATGTGGGCCACAACCCTCAAATTAATACCTAAATCTAACACCAATGTGGGCCTCAACCCTCAGATTATTACTCGAATCCGATACTGTGCTTTCACTGTTCCTGAATGGCTTGTCTTTGCCGCTTTCCCTTTTCTTCTTCAAAACCTGCGAACACAAAACAAACACAAAAGGAATGCAAAATGGGTTACGTGTATGCATGCATGTGTTTCTTATCCCGTCGGGTTAGGTCTTCTGCCAATTCCCCTGGTGACTGCTCGATCTTTTCTTCCTTAAGTAAAGTACTGTTTCAACCAATCCACATCGATCGGCTCGGTGAACTCATTCTCCTCTAAATCTGACAGTCTCACTGTCCTGTTTCACATTGCTGAATGGCCACCCTGTCTTTTCTGATTGCTTCTTCCAAAAATTCACCGAGTTCGAAATATCGCAGAATATCATAGTACCAAGGTTGAATACTTTTGTCAAATATACTTATGTTGCAGAGACTCAGGAAAGTTAGTGAAATGAACATCTTTATTATCATTGAGAAAAAGGTTCGAACAAATAGACAAAATCAATGTCTCTATTAATAAATGCTGGATCACAACTGAATAAGATCTGGGAGACAAACATCTCCATAAATTGCAACTTTATTTTCCCTTGCTTTCTTATTTCCTTCGACCAACAATTTCTCCAGGTACAGTAGTTCCTCTTCCCATTCACTTCTCCCTTTTGCAACCTCCGTCTCATCACTGTCTGAGAAATTTTCCCAAAGATCCTCCCTCTGCTTTATTTCACTTTTTCCATTGTTTCCCTGTATCCTCATTCGAGAAGTTCGGTAGTTGTGGGTTTGAAGGACACGGTTTTCGGGTAGGCCGGAGTCAATAATGTGGGTAGATGGAGGTTTTCTGTATATATTGGCTTGTTCTTTTTCCGGGTTGGGTATTTTATGGGCATCAACGAGGTTTTGGATTTCATGCCTAAGGCGGATGCAGTTATTAGTTTCATGGCCTCTTTGCAAGTGGTAGTGACAGTAAAGGTTTAGCTTAAGGTAGCGTGGAACAGGGTTTGGAAGTGGTCTGGGCTCTAAGGGAATTATGAGTCCTTGCTTTTCAAGCTCTTTAAACACCTCTAATAAAGGTCTACCAATTTTGGAGAATCGTCTGTTTCTAACAGGGGCAACCTCAAGTGAAGTGGGCTTGGTCTCCGAAGGTTCCCCGATGATCTTTCCATTTTGATTGTTCATCTCTATGTTATCGGTTATACAGAGTACGGTCAAACTGGCCACAACATTAGTCTTAACTTGCAATATCTCAATAATTCATGTTACTTTGGTCTCCAATTGATCCAGGCGGGATCCCTCGTTGGCTGACTCACTCATGTTGGGTCATGGTCTTCTGACAAGTCTTCCCCCAACCCAACGGGTATCTATGATGGATTTTTAGAACACAAGGGGTTAGCATGATGCGTGTATGCATGAGTGCATGTCATGTATGCGATGTATGGAATAAATAAGCTTATAAAATAATTTTCACTAATTGGCCCATTATCATTTTAAAGTGTTCAATCATATTGTTGCGCGGTGCAAACTTGTCCCAGTTGAAATGGCCCACCAGGTTTACACTTCGTGATAACATAACCAAATAACTTCAAATGATAAAAGGCCTATACATAAAATGGCCTATCGGCATTTTAGAAGCCTTTGGCCCAACTGTCAAAGGACACGAACTCATCATGGTTTAAATGGCCCAATAAGTTCACATCTCTTGACAAAAGGTCCAACTGGATCAAAATAACGATGGTCCAAAACACAAACATAACAAGATAATTCAAGCATAAAGCAATAAGTTCTACAGAGTAGCCCACCAACATTTCAGAAGCTTTGGGCCTAACTGTCATAGGATACGAACTCGTCCCAGTTTAAATTGCCCAACAAGTTCGCATTTCTGACAAGAAGCCCAACTGCGTCCAAATGGTGATTGTCCACAAGCACAAGCACATAGAGATAATTCAAGTATTAAAATAATAAATTCTACAAGGTGGACCATCAACATTTTAGAAGCTTTGGGCCCAATCGTCATAGGATACGAACTCGTCCCAGTTTAAAAGGCCCAACAAGTTCGCATTTCTGACAAAAAGTCCAACTGCATCCAAATGAGGATGGTCCACAAGCACAAGGAAATAATTGTTATAGGCCATACAACCCCGGTCTATGCGTGGGTTCGTGTGAGTATAGATAAAGACTCTCGTTGACGAAGGATTACCCACAACTAGGTCTCCCCACTCAAGGGTTCGAGTGACCAAGTGAGCACACCTTTTTTATACCCTAAGGTATGTGCCAACAAGTCATAGCGTGTGACTAGCTGTCAAATGGATTTCTTGTTGCAGATTCCCCAGAGGGAGGGTGGAGCGAGGCTCTCGTAAGTACCCAAGCCTCTTAGGCTCTTATCGCTTGGTGACAGGAATAAGCAACAGTCCTCCAGATTAGTCTGTCACAATAGGCTACAAGTAGATGATTATCTAGGTGCCTTCACAGCTTTTCCTTCTAGAAAGGTAGTGAGTGAAGGAAGACACCAAACCATTACCAAGCCTAAACAATATGCCTTTGATTAAACCCCTTTTAACTCACAGTAGACACGGTTAATTAAAGCACAAATCATAATATTACAAGACATTATTTCGGGGCCGATTCTCTATCCCCAGTGGAGTCGCCAGACTGTGGGAACACAGGGACTGGGCGACGCATGCTGTTTCGGGCTCGCGGCCCGGTTGGGAGTACGGAGTAGCCCGTGGGAGACTAAATCAGAGAATGATGGAGTCGCCACCCGGTGTGAACCGCGAAAATGAGATTTAAGGCCGCACTCACCCCTCGCAAGGGAAGACCTCAAACCGTTGGGTTCGGAATGGTCCCTTACTTATGTCACTTGTAATGAAAGGATTTGTGCAATAATTTAGTCAAACCAGAGTAACACCTATTTCCAATAGTATTATGCTTCTAAGTTCACATGCATGAAAGTAATCATCATAACAGCAAACATGCAATAGCACATGGGAATCTCATGAACATGCTTCGATCATATAATGTAGAAAATAAAGAATAACCTAAACATAATGCAAATTCCAAACGCAAAACAAAACGATTAATCACGCTTGAAAATAAACAACCAAATAGGCTAAATCATGCCTAAGAACCAAGTAACATACTAATGACCTAATCATGCTTGAATACCATCTCATGAACACATCAAACAGATAGACGCAGGGACACAAATAATATGATTGATTACATGATATAAGAGAAATCACCTAAGAAACAACTATACATGACATGTGATGAAAATGACTCAATTCAGTGTATTCGCGTTCGTGTAACGTTCGTAAATGCGTTCGAACGGTAAACAGAAGGTTCGCATTCGTATAGCATTTGATAACGCGTTCGAACGGGACCAGACATAAAATATCTGTTCGTGCGGCGTTCCGTAACGGGTTCGAATGGGGTTACAATAGTGACCTCCAAAATGCAGTAAACAACATGACACATACATGAACGGATGAATAGATGTCACCTAATAAATAATAACGGGCTAAAAGCGCGGCAAAACATCGTGGTAAAGGATTTTAACCTCTCAAAATAGAGGACCTTTAATCGCACTTACTAAGCCCATTCGCAATCAACACAATACATATATAAAAAGTAAAGACAATGATATCAAACTTCGTATACCCAATTGAACAAATCTTACATTCAACCGAATATACATCAACCGGCGCGAAAAAGCATCGTGGTAAAGGGTTTTAACCCCTCAAAACAGGGGACCTTTAATCTAACTTACTGAACCCATGCGCTCGATCACGTAATGCATATAAAAATAAAGACAATAATATCAAACTTCGTATACCCAATTGAACACATATTACATTCAACCGAATATACATCAACCGGCGCGGCGAAATATCGAGGTAAAGGGTTTTAACCCCTCAAAACAGGGGACCTTTAATCCAACTTACTAAACCCATGTGCTCGATCACGTCATTACATAAACAAATAACATGCAGAAATCAAGTAACGAATAATAAACAAATCAAAACAACATAAAATGAAATATGTGCCATTTACTCAAGTGGTACGTGGAGTTGTATCCCGAGTACAGATCATACTACCGTCCATTCGAAATCGGCTATGAAATTTATATCAGCAATTTCAACAAACCGGGAAACAATCCATATTCCAACAGCTACAACCCATGGTGGAGGAATCATCCCAATTTCGTATGGAGCAATAATTCAGGGCAAAGGAACAATCCACCACCAGGATTCCAACAACAAAACAAAAGCCACGAGTATTAAAAAAAGCTAGAAATATAAGATTTTCTTGCTGAGATGTTCAAAAAGCAAGAAGCCAAATATGATGATATTTTTCAAGCCCAAACAGCATTCAATCAAAGCCAATCTGCTTCTATAAAAGCACTGGAAAATCAATTGGGACAACTTGCCAATGCTCATAGTTACAGACCGCAAGGTACCATTCCTAGCAATACATAACCAAATCCAAGGAACCGAGGGACTGAGCAATATCAAGCCATTACTTTGAAAAGCAGTACTGAGATCAATAAAGATGTTGGAGTCAATGCAACTGCTAAAGACATTCCAAAAGAAAGTAGTGAAGCAGAACCACAGATGGAGGAAAAAGAGGCAAAATAAAATGATCGAGAAAGATTCACTCCACCTCCACATTTTCCACAGCGTCTCCAGAAACATAAACTAGATAAATAGTTTGCTCGATTCCCAGAGATCTTCAAAAAGATGCATATCAACATCCTATTTGCATAAGCGTTGGAACAAATTCCCAGCTATGTCAAATTCATGAAAGACATTCTGTCACGAAAGAGAAGATTGAGAGATTACGGAACAGTAGCATTGACAGCAGAATGTAGCGCCATCATTCAGAGGAAGCTTCCCCCAAAGTTAAAAGATCCTGGCAGTTTCACCATCCCCGTGCACCATAGGAGAACATTACATTGGTAAAGCTTTGTGTGATTTAGGTATGAGTGTTAACTCGATGCCTTTTTCTATTTACAGGAAACTATAAATTGGAGAAGCAAAGCCCACATTAGTTACTCTGTAGCTTGCTGATAGATCGCTCACATTTCCAAGAGGTGTAGAGGAAGATGTATTGGTCAAAGTCGACAAATTCATTTTCCCTGCAGATTTCATTGTCCTTGACATGGAGGAAGATAAAGATGTACCTATCATCCTCAGGAGACCATTCTTGGCTACAGGTCATACTGTTATTGATGTATAAAAATGAGAGCTAACCATGAAGGTGCAGGACCAAGAAGTAACATTCAATGTTTTCAAAGCCATGAAATTCCCGAATGATGAAAATAAGGAAGAATGTTTTATAATTGGTATTGTAGATAGTATCTATTAGACAATTATGACCCATAGCATCACTATTTGTAAAATACATTGTGGTTTTTGTACAAATTAACTATGTGACAATGGAAATTGCTATTTTATCATTTTTTAATTTGATTACTTGAATATATAAATGATAAAAGTCCTTATGATTAGTTTCGGATTATAAGATATGAGACAATATCAATCCACAAAGGTTTAATCATTAAATATCCCTAGTCGTAGTATTATCGAGACTGGACATTGATAATGCGAAATAGACTAGTATTACACTTGTGCATGTTATGGAAGCGTAAAATCATAGTTCTCATATATTTAAGTATTGGATACTTATGCAAGTGTGATATGGGGTTGTGTTTTCCGATGGTACAGAAACAGCTTCGCTCTGGATAGACCCATCAGAATCCCATTGGTAGTATGACTATATGTCTATGGGAATCCGATTAAGGGTAGGTGTATTTGGTCTTAACATGACTTGCATCGCTAGTACTTGCGACAATCAATACGATTTGGTTTTGGTCGTCCGGGACTTTAACAGGTTATGTGTACGCCTCCTCTAGGATTATTGAGAATCATAGTGTATTGGGTGTGATGTCAAGATGGAAGTATCACTTCAGTCATATGGAGATGATGATACGCAGGGATACAGACTTGTTCTCTATTATGTTGCAACAATCGGGATAATATAACAAGGTGATGATTATCCGATTATAGAGACTAGTTGCTTGTGATCCGATATATACTTCGTATGGGGCAGACACTATTCAGGCCTCAGGCCTTGCATGTGACATCAGATACTGGATCGCAATACTCAATACTACGTATACTACGCTTGACAAAGATTATATATTCCTTAAAGAATATTTCTGGAGAATTGGGTAGGCACGGCGCTTTGCTAGAAGCCAGCCATGTCTCGTAAATCGGTAAGAACGTGGTACAAGGTACTCACGTGTTTGGATAGTCTGACGACCGGATTTACTGCCAACATATCCAGGGATCTCATGGGTCGCTTCCCGAAGATTCACTGATAATGTATGACTCGAACATAATTAATCTGAGATTAATTAGGAGAGAGATAAAACTAATATAGGATTAATTAGGACGAGAATTTATCTAGGATAAAATTCGATTAGAAGAGAGAGAACGATTAATTTGGAATTAATCGATTAAATAATATATTCGATATATTAAATAAAATTAGAATTCATAACGGAATTAAAATTGGATTTTAATTCGGGGAACGAATTAATTTAGAATTAATTCGAGAGCGACTTTAATAGTAATTTTGCTAGGCATAATTATTTAATTAAATTTGATTTAATTAAGTCACAACGGAAAATTCGTTAATTAGGAATTAACGAACCCGAGCCCGGAATGTGTTTGCGGGCTCACTCGGATTTTGAATTAAAGTGGGGCCCACAAGTCACATCACAACTTACATCACTTGTCCATCAAGTGTCAAAGTTGATTGATGGGAGTAGTTGGAGGCATTAAATGCATTTTAAACCTCCAAAACTTTGCTTAGCCTTTTAGTAAAGCATATACCAAAATTTGGTTTTGACTTTTCATAGCTAGTAATTGATTTTAGAAATCAAAAATATCAAAAACCAAAACTCTCCCCTTTCCTCTCTTCTTTGCCGTGAACTACCATATACCCAAGGAATAATTTTGTTGTAATTTTCTTCCAAAGCTAGCACTTAAAGAGTCATCCAAGGTGATAAGGAAACTATTCCCAAGAGTTTGGAATCAAACATCAAGCTTTGAGCTAAATCAAACATACAATCAAAGGAGATCTTGGAGCACTCCAAAAGGAGGAAAAATTTGATATTCTCTACATCTACTCAACCGATCGTTGTAAGTATATTTCTGATGTACTTCTTTGCGTATTTACACATCTTTCATGCTTAATATGATCTTGGGATTATCTTAGAGACCCAACAATGGTATCATGAGCCTATTTAAGCATGAAATTGAATTAGGGTTCTTAATCTAAAATTTGCGTATTTTTGATTTGAGCATGATTTAATCAAATTGTTTGTTTGAGTATGCTTAAATAATGTTAACTTAGAGTTATGCATGATAAATTTTATGAAAAATTAATTGGATTAATTTTCCCCAAATATATAGGCTTGGCCAAATACATGAGGTACCCTAAGCTCATGGTGATTTTAATTTTTCAGACCATTGGATGATTTTAAAATGAATGGATAAATTGATTTGTGATTTAATTGGATTGAAATCAAAATTAATGAAGAAAATCCATTATTGCCGTGAGCATTAGAGCATGGAAATGGATTGATTTTACTTCAATAATGTTGGACATGTATTGATAATAATAAAGCATGATTAATTAAGTAAATTGGTATTTTGGAAATGTTAATTTAAATAATTAATTATGGCTATACACTGTAATTAATTAAATTGTGAAATTTAGAATATTAGAATTTAATTAATTTAGGCTTAATTTGGAATTGGGCTAAAATTATTGTATTTGGGCCTAATGGGCTTGGTTGGGCCAAGTTGGTTTAGAACAATTGGATTGGATCCAAATTGGGCCTAAACCATTCCATTAAGTCCAAATATAATAAATGGACCATTAAATAATTAATTGGGCCAAATGGGCCAAAATTAATTTTGTGGTAATGGGTGATTCCTTATTGGGCTTTGGTTTCCAAAGTCCATGCCTTAAGAAATTAATTGAAAGCCCATTGGACTTTAATTAAATTGACATTGGATGTTAATTGGGCTTTGAGACCCATTAAGATTAGATTTAGAATCTAAGTCGTGAAGGCACATTAAAAGTGTGATTATTTAATTTAGAATTAAATATATAATTAGTATTGAATACAAATTAAATTGGATTTAAAATTTTAGTTCGATATAATCCAAGAATTCATACTTTGTGTACTTATTCTTAAACGAGTTGGACTCGCGCAAATCAAATCGTTGTTTGAACATTTGATGCTCACTTAATTCAAAGATTAATTAATTAGATTAGATTGATTGAATAACATGCTTTGTGTGAATACATGGATGTATTGTATGAATAATGTATATCGGATGGATATTAGAAGGGTGAGGGCAATTTTGGAAATTATTGTAATAAATTTAGAATTTATTAAATTGGACCTACGTGTCCAGCCTTCATCTCTCGATTCTTTGTAATTCTCTTCTCACCAATTCCCCTCAATGTAATGAGGTTTCTTTATTGTATTATGTAATTGGGTAGAAGTTAGAATAGTGCTAGCCGGGGAGAGGAAATTGAGTGATTTGTTCTAGGAACAATTTGTGAGATATCCATCCGCATATCATTATTAATTTATTTATCGCGCCTCATTATCCTTTTAGAATGCATGTTTAAGGGTGTATGATGAGACCTAATCAAAGATAATTAATTGGTTGCCAATTACGCGAAAAACCCTCAATCAAATATTAAGCGTTTTCCTTCAATTGAATGATTCATTCTCAAGATCCAAGATTGGCATTGGTTTGTTGGCCAAAGTCAAGACCTTTGTCCATCGCGGATGTGTTTGAATCATGAAGGCTTTGTGCCATATCGTATGTCTTGCCCAAGTTGTGATTTTTTGGCCAAAGTCAAGATCACTTCTTGTTCATCGACATCGATTACGAAGCTTTCCAAGGTCAATGGGTCCCGCTTAACTGGAATCATTAAGCTTGTTGAGCCAAAGACAAGGCTTAGTTGATTCAGAGGAAAAAGGTTAGGAAAATTTATTTGATATATTGGCATATATATATATATGTTTCGGACTTAGAGGTCCACCTACCGGATCTAGGAATTAGATGAGATCCAAATGATCTTAGAGATCTACCTAGTTAAATATCATACAGCTTGTTGGCCAAAGTGAAGGTTGTGTGTTATTTAAAGGGATCCTAGCCCACTAGGAAACTAGGTTTCCCGAGTACTCAACAGAGGGTTAGGGGTTCCTCGAAAAATAGTGGGAGACAAGTATTAAATTTGTAATTTTGTTTAGATACTTGCCAATACGCGCTCATTTCAATTTTTCATCATTAAAATTTATATATGTATTAGTTGGACTAATAATTCAATTGTTGTTTTAATTAAACAGTCGGACTGTATTCAAACTATTTCATTTATAGTTGTTATATAATTGGATTATAGTAATCAAATATATTTGAATTTAACCAATCAAATAGTAGTTGATTATATAGTTAGACTATACTAATCATTATATTCGATTGTACCCGAAATTGTTGATTGGATAGTTGGACTATTGGAATCAAGATAAATGAAAGATTAGCATTTAAAACATAATCCTGGGTGAAAATGTCTTTAAGCGGCTTCAATTTTCAAATTGGGAATAGAACCTCAGGATAATCCTGGGAGCCAAAAAGTTACTTTATTTGATAGAGTGACATCTCGGGCCTGAGCCCGGAGTTGAGCAAATAGTGGGGCATGTGTTAGACATTATGTCCCATAGCGTCACTGTTTGTAAATGATATTGTATTATTGTACAAAATTAACTATGTGATAATGAAATTGCCTTTTGCCGTTTTGTAATATTATTTACTTTGATATATAAATAGCGAAAGTCCATATGATTAATACCGGATTGAGATGATATGAGACAGTATCAATCCATAAAGGTTTAATCATTAAATATCCCTAGTCGGAGTATTATCGAGATCGGACATCGATAATGCGGAATAGACTAGTATTGCGCTTGTGCACGTTGTGAGGGCACAACGGCATAGTTCTCATATATTTAAGTATTGGATACTTATGCAAGTGCGATAGGAGGTTGTGTTTTACCGATGGTACGGAAAACAGCTTCGCTCTGGATAGACCCCGCGGAATCCCATTGGTAGTATGTCTGCGTGTCTATGGGAGGCCGGATCAGGGTAGGTGTATATGATCTTAACCTGAGACTTGCATCGCTAGTACTTGCGACAATCGGTAAACTTTGGTTTTGGTGGTTGGGGGACCTAAACTGGTTCTGTGTTCACCTCTTCTGGGTTTATCAGGAATCGTAGTGTACTGGGTGTGATGTCAAGATGGAAGTGTCACTTCAGACATATGGAGTTGATGATCGCGTAGGATACAGAACTAGTACTCTATAAATAGGTTGCAACCGTCGGGATAATATGACTAGTTCAGGATTGCCCGATTCAAAGAGACTAGTTGCTTGATGTCCGATATATGTTTCGTACGGGGCAGACACATTTCCAGCCCCAGGCCTAACATGTGATCGTCCGATACTGGATCGATGTACGTAATACTACGGTATACTACGCTTGATATAGATCTAATATTCCAATAAGAATATTTCTGGAGAATTGGGTAGGCATGGCGCTTTGCTAGAAGCCAACCTTGTCTTGTGAATCGGTAAAAACGCAGTACGAGGTACGTACGTGTTCGGATTATCCGACTACCGTATTTACTGCCAACATATCCGGAGATCTCTTGGGTCGCTTCCTGAAGATTCACCTATGATATTTGATTCGGACTTAATTAATCTTGGATTAATTGCGGAGAAACTTTATCTTGGATAAAGTGCCTTATTTTAGAGAGAGAACGATTAATTTGGAGTTAATCGATAAAATTATTATATTCGATATAATAATCGAAATTCGATTTCGACGTGAAATTAAAATTAGATTTTAATTCGGGCATACGAGTTAATTTAGAATTAATTCGTTAGCGACGTAAATAATAATTTCGCCAGGCGCAATTATTTATTTAATTCGATTTAATTAACGTCGCGACGTAAGTTCGGTATTTCAGAAATATCGAACCCGAACGCGTGAGTGCACATGGGCCCACTTTCATTTGGAAACGTGTGGGGCCCACATGACACATGTCATTATATGCATTATTTAATGGTTAATGCATTGCATGGTGATAGTGTACAATACACTCAATGGTTATGCATGGAGTTTGAGTGTTTGACACTCTAAGCCATTGCATGATTTGTGTCATAAGTTTATTATTAATTTAATAAATATTATGGCATAAATATAAATTGATTTTTGGTAACAAAAATTAATAACACAACACAACCTTTCTCTCTCAAATTGCCGAAAACTGCATGCAGTTTTTGCTCTCCATTCTTCAATTTTGTTGCAAGATTTGAAGAAGTTGTGCATTGAAAAATCACAACAAAGGCTAGCACCTTCAAGGGATCATAAAGAGGTGATAGGGAAACCATCAAAGAGCTTGGAATACACAAAGCTTGGAGCTTTCCACCTCTTGTCTTCCTTGGCCGAAAATCATCAACCTTGGAGCTTCCACTTTTGGTTTGATTTTCTTCATCACTAAAGCATTGTAAGTATGATTCCGCCATACTTCATATTTTAATATATATTCATTGTTGTATTTCATATGCTTAATCTTTCATTGGGACATATTATAGAAACCAACAATGGTATCATTGAACTAGGTTTAAGCATGAAATACATTAGGAATAATTTGGGGAAAATTGATTGAAGCATTTTCTTGTGGAATTGGATGCTATAGTATGCTTATATGTATGTTACTTGACATATTACATGATCAATTTTAACAAAAATGCATTGGATGATTTTTTCCCAAAAATGTTGTCTTGGCCGAATGTGGAGGTGCTTCCAATGGATTGGAATTTTCATGCATGAGTTTATTTGATGACTTAAGCATGTTTAAATGTATGATATTTGATATAATACATGGTTAATTTTGAGAAAAATGCATTGGATGATTTTTCCCAAAATTGATGTCTTGGCCGAATATGAGGCACTTCCATTAAGTTGATTCTATGCATGCACAAGTCATTGGATGATTTAAGTGTGCTTAAATGTTTGTTATATGTAGTGATACATGATCAATTTTGAGAAAATTGTATTGGATATTTTTTCCCCAAAATTGGTGTCTTGGCCGAATGTATAGGTCATTTGATGATTTGGAATTTTTCATGCATAAGTTTATTGGATAACTTTAGCATGATTAAATGTATGACATTTGATGTGATACATGTTCAATTTTGAGAAAAATACATTGGATGATTTTTTCCCTAAAATTGATGCTTGACCGAAAATTTAGGCCTTTTCACTATTGTTGGATTTTTGCTTTTAAGTTCATTAGATGACTTAAAATCTGTATGTATGTTGGATGTGTGATTCAATTGGATTGATTGAAAAACAAATCGAACCGCAAAAATCTCTCTTGGCCGAATACAACATGACATGTTAAAGGACTTGTTTTTTTGTTCAAATAAATGTTAGACATGTGTTTTGAACAATTGATGAATAATGAATTAAATTGGTATTTTGAAATATTTGATTTAATGAATTAATCATGCAATTACACTTTAATCAATTGAATTTTAAATTTGGAATATTAAAATTTAATAAATGGGCTTTTATGTTTAATTGGGCCTTATGGGCTTGAAATTGATTTTATGGCACTTAAGGGTGATTCCTTGTTTGGGCTTGGTAATTGGATTTGACCCACATTGACCGAAGCCCAAGCCTTTATAAATCAATTGAAAGCCCATCGGACTTTAATTAAACCAACATAGGATGTTAGTTGGGCTTGGAGACCCAATTCGATAAGATTTAGAATCTAATCTTTAAAAGCACATTAAAAGTGTAAATATTTAATTTGGAATTAAATAAATAAAATTAATATTGAATACGGCTTAAATTGGATTTAACGAGTAGTTCGATATAATTCTTGAATTCGTACCTTGTGTACTTATTCTCAAACGAGTTGGACTCGCACAAAATCAAACCGTTGATTGAACATTGGATGATCATTTAAATAAAGACTAATTAATTGGATTAGATTGGTTGTAAAAGGCATGTCTTGTTTGAATATATATGTATGTGATGAATGAATAGTGTATATCGGATGGATATTAGAAGGGAAAGGGTAATTTTAGAAATTATTGTAAATTTGGAATTATAAATTGGACCTGCGTGTCCAGCCTTATCTCTTTATCTCTTTGTATTCTCTTCTCACCTAATTCCCCTCAATGTAAATGAGGTTTCTCTTATTGTATTATGTAATTGGGTAAGAGTAGAATAGTGCTAGCGGGGAGAGGAAAGGGAGTGATTTGTTCTAGGAACAAGTTGTTTATATATCCATCCGCATATCACTATTAATTTACTTTACGCGCTTTATGATGTTTTAGAAGCATGCTTAAGGGTGTATGATGATGAGACCTAACAAAGATAAATAAATTGGTTGCCAATTACGCGAAAAATCCCTCAATTTATATTAAGCAAATATCCTTCCATTGAATGATTCTTGTTCAAGATCCGAAGTTGGCATTGGTTTGTTTTTGACCAAAGTCAAGACCTTTGTCAATCAAGGATGTACTTGAATCATGAGAGTTTTGTTGCATATCGGTGTCTTGTCCAAATCGTGATTTTTATTGGCCAAAGTCAAGATCACTTTTTGTCCAACGACATTGATTACGAAACTTTCCTCGTCAATGGGTCCCGCTTAACTGGAATCACTAGGTTTGTTTTTGGCCAAAGCCAAGGCCTAGATGATTCGGAGGATAGGGTTAGGAAAATGTAATGGATACATTGACATTATACATATGTTTTGGACTTGGATGTCCACCTAACCGGATCTAGGAATTGGATGAGATCCAATTGATCATAGAGATCTACCTAAGTTAAATAGCATACAGCTTTTATTGGCCAAAGTCAAGGTTGTGTGTTATTTAACGGGATCCTAGCCCACTAGGAAATAGGATTTCCCGAGCTCTCAACAGAGGGTTAGAGACTTGATAAAAATAGTGGGAGGCTAGTATTGAATTTGCAATTTCATTCAGATACTTTGCCTTACACGTTCTTCAAAATTATTTCGTCTATTATTATTAGTTGGACTAATACATTGTTATTTTTTGTAACAGTTTGACTGTACCCATTTTATCGTTAACTAGATAGTTGGACTATCGTAGTTGAGATGGCTAGCAAGGTAAATGTCCGAGACATCATCATGGGTGACAATGTCTTTAGGGGACAAACTTCGCTGATTGGGAAATGAACCTAAGGATAGTCCTTGGGGCTGAGAGGATGCTGTATACCATACAAACACCTCTCCCGCCTAAGCCCACTGATCCACTTGAGCTTGAGTTATGGAAAACTCACAGCAGTGATTGTGACACAGCTCAGGCTATTATGTTAGCTTCTATGACTCAACACTTTCGTCGCCAGAATAGGGACTTGGATCCTTATAATATGATGGCTAGACTTCGAGATCTCCACCGCTCCAACAAGCGGATGGAAAGGTATGAGTTGGTGAAGAAACTCTTCCGCGCCCGAATGACTGAAGGCGCATCAGTTGAGGCCCACGGGGCTCAAATGATCGCCGATATTGATGAGTTGGCCAATATGGGAATAGTCTTGGAGGCTGAGCTGACTATAGATATGATCTTGCAGTCACTTCCTGATACTTGGAAACAAATCATAATCAACTACAAGTTGATGGATACAGATGACACTCTTGGAGAGCTGTTATCCGTCTTGAAGGAGTCTGAAAAAGAACTCCTAAAAGGGGGCAAGCGCGAGGCGCACTTTACATCGACCTCTCAGGGGCCAAAGGCTGGGCTTAAGGCAACTGGAGGGTGAGGAAGAGGAAACATAAGAAGAAGGGCAAAGGCAAGTCGACAAAGACTTCTGGGAAGCCAAGGAACAAATCTCAAGATGTCTGCCTCAACTGCGGCAAGAGGGGTCACTGGAAACGTGACTGCCGAATGGGCAAAGGGCAGAGGGAGGATATCAAGGCTGGCAAGGCTATCGCCTCTGGTATGTTTGTTATTGAGATAAATATGAATACTTCTAGTTTTAAAAATTGGATTTTTGATTCTGGTTGTGGTGCTCATATTTGTACTGATGTGCAGGATCTGCAGGATAGCAGGGTGCTGGCATCGGGGGAGGGGAGATGGATCTACGGGTCGGAAACGGAACACCAGTTGCTTTTTTAGCCGTAGGGACTTTTGTTTTAGAACTGCCCTCAGGGCATGTACTTAAACTTTTGAACTGTTATTTTGTACCTAGTTTAACTAGGAATAATATCTGTATCCTTGTTAACCCAGCAGGGTTACACTTTTGTATTTAGAAACACTGGGTGTTATTTATATAAAAATGATGCAGAAATTTGCACAGTGTTGCAAATAACGGTCTTTATATTTTGAATATAAATGAATCTCCTAAAATGACAAACAAAAGGCTCAAAAGGAGTAATCTAAAAGATGAAGCTTATATGTGGCATTGTCGTCTAGGACACATCAACAAGACTCGCATATCCACACTTTCGAAGAGTGGGTACTTGGACGAATTTGATCCCAATTCATATGACGTCTGCGAATCTTGCCTTTTAGGCAAAATGCCTAAATCACCTTTTAGCAGTAAAGGTGAACGTGCCACAGAATTGTTGGCTCTCGTTCATACTGACGTATGCGGGCCCATGTCTAGCCAGGCTAGAGGTGGATTTCACTACTTCGTAACCTTCACAGATGATGCATCTCGTTACGGTTATGTGTATCTTATGAGACACAAGTCGGAAACTTTTGAGAAATTCAAAGAGTTTCGACACGAAGTGGAGAAACAAACAGGGAAGAGTATTAAGACATTACGGTCAGACCGTGGTGGCGAATACTTAAGTTATGAGTTTCAAGATTACTTGAAAGAATATGGTATTCTTTCACAGTGGACTCCTCCTGGAACACCGCAATTAAACGGTGTGTCCGAACGGAGAAACCGCACCTTGTTAGACATGGTGAGGTCAATGATGAGTCGCACTGAGCTACCAATATCCTTGGGGGATACGCATTAAACAGTGCTATACTTATTTTAAATAAGGTACCGTCAAAGTCTGTTGAACAGACTCCATATGAAATATGGACAGGAAGGAAACCAGGTTTCTCTTTCCTGAAGATTTGGGGATGCTGGGCATATGTTAAACGTGTTGGAAGGTACCAAACTTGAACCCAAATCTGATAAATGCCTTTTCGTAGGATATCCTAGGGAAACCAAAGGATATTACTTCTATCACCCACAAGAGAACAAAGTATTTGTTGCTCTACAAGCATTTTCCTTGAAGAGGATTTTATAAATGCAGTGGTAAGTGGGAGGAAAGTAGAACTCGATGAAGATCGTAGTGATACTGTTCCTGGCAATGAATCAACGACGGAACAAGAACAGACCGTCCGGGATGAGTCTGTACCACAAACTTCACATGCACAAGGACCGCGTAGGTCGGTTAGAGTCAGAACAGTACCTGAGAGGTATGGGTTCCTGATCTCACCTCATGTAGATATTAATCTTATTGAGGATATTGAGCCGGCTACGTATGAGGAAGCGATACAAAATATCGATTCCGATTTATGGCAAGAAGCCATGAAGTCCGAGATGGATTCCATGTACGCCAACCAAGTTTGGACACTGGTCGATGCACCAGAAGGCGTAAAGCCTATTGGATGCAGATGGATCTTCAAGAAGAAGACCGACATGGATGGCAACGTACAAACGTACAAAGCTAGGCTTGTAGCGAAGGGGTATCGTCAACAATATGGTATTGATTATGACGAAACCTTCTCACCCGTTGCCATGATTAAATCCATTCGGATAATGCTTGCAATAGCTGCATATTTCGATTACGAGATATGGCAAATGGACGTTAAAACCGCTTTCCTTAACGGAAACCTTTTGGAGGATGTTTATATGCAACAGCCTGACGGTTTTATCGTACCTAGACTTGCAAACAAGGTTTGTAAGTTAAATCGATCCATTTATGGATTGAAGCAAGCATCACGGTCATGGAATCAGCGTTTTGATGAGATCATAAAAGAATATGATTTCGTGCAAAACGCAGATGACCCTTGTGTATACAAGAAGGTTAGTGGGAGAGCACTTACTTATTATCCTTTATGTCGACGACGTATTGCTTATAGGCAATGACATTCCCATGCTAACGTCGGTGAAAGCTTGGCTTTCATTAAAATTCTCCATGAAAGATCTGGGAGAAGCAGCCTTTATTCTTGGAATAAAGATCTACCGGGATAGATCTAGAAAGCTGCTTGGACTCTCCCAGAGTACATACATTGATAAAGTGTTGAAGCGATTCAACATGGAACAATCCAAGAGGGGATTGGTTCCGATGCTACGTGGTACCTCTATGTCTAAGGACATGTGTCCTAAGACTCAGGAAGAGAGAGACAACATGAGTCGGATACCGTACGCCTCGGCAGTCAGATCGATCATGTATGCCATGATATGTACACGACCTGATGTCTCATATGCTTTGAGCATGTGCAGTCGCTATCAGGCCGATCCAGGTGAAGGTCACTGGATAGCAGTTAAGAATATCCTTAAGTATCTTAAACGAACTAAGGATGCTTCTTAATTTATGGAGATGGAGAACTTGCGGTATCTGGGTATACCGATGCAAGTTTCCAAACCGACAAGGATGACTACAAGTCGCAATCCGGGTACATTTTTTGTTTGAATAACGGAGCAGTGAGCTGGAAATCTTCCAAGCAAGATACTGTTGCCGATTCAACAACAGAAGCGGAGTACATCGCTGCATCTCTGAAGCAGCAAAGGAGGCAGTTTGGATCCGAAAGTTCCTAATCGGATTAGGAGTAGTTCCATTAGCAGCTGAGCCCGTTCCATTGTATTGTGACAATAACGGGGCTATAGCACAGGCTAAGGAACCAAGGTCTCATCAACGGTCCAAGCATGTTCTTCGACGTTACCATCTGATTCGGGAGATTATACATCGTGGCGATGTAAAGGTCGAGAAGGTCACATCAGATGACAACATTGCATATCCGCTGACGAAGGCTGTTCTTCAGCAAGTTTTTGAACGACACATACATAGTTCGGGTATTAGATGCTTGAGTGACTGGCTATAGGCCAAGTGGGAGATTGTTAGACATTATGTCCTATAGCGTCACTGTTTGTAAATGATATTGTATTATTGTACAAAATTAACTATGTGATAATGAAATTGCCTTTTGCCGTTTTGTAATATTATTTACTTTGATATATAAATGGCGAAAGTCCATATGATTATTACCGGATTGAGATGATATGAGACAGTATCAATCCATAAAGGTTTAATCATTAAATATCCCTAGTCGGAGTATTATCGAGATCAGACATCGATAATGCGGAATAGACTAATATTGCGCTTGTGCACGTTGTGAGGGCACAACGGCATAGTTCTCATATATTTAAGTATTGGATACTTATGCAAGTGCGATAGGAGGTTGTGTTTTTACCGATGGTACGGAAAACAGCTTCGCTCTGGATAGACCCCGCGGAATCCCATTGGTAGTATGTCTGCGTGTCTATGGGAGGCCGCATCAGGGTAGGTGTATATGATCTTAACCTGAGACTTGCATCGCTAGTACTTGCGACAATCGGTAAACTTTGGTTTTGGTGGTTGGGGGACCTAAACTGGTTCTGTGTTCACCTCTTCTGGGTTTATCAGGAATCGTAGTGTACTGGGTGTGATGTCAAGATGGAAGTGTCACTTCAGATATATGGAGTTGATGATCGCGCAGGATACAGAACTAGTACTCTATAAATAGGTTGCAACCGTCGGGACAATATGACTAGGTCAGGATTGCCCGATTCAAAGAGACTAGTTGCTTGATGTCCGATATATGTTTCGTACGGGGCAGACACATTTCCAGCCCCAGGCCTAACATGTGATCGTCCGATACTGGATCGATGTATGCAATACTACGGTATACTACGCTTGATATAGATCTAATATTCCAATAAGAATATTTCTGGAGAATTGGGTAGGCATGGCGCTTTGCTAGAAGCCAACCTTGTCTTGTGAATCGGTAAAAACGCAGTACGAGGTACGTACGTGTTCGGATTATCTGACGACCGTATTTACTGCCAACATATCCGGAGATCTCTTGGGTCGCTTCCTGAAGATTCACCTATGATATTTGATTCGGACTTAATTAATCTTAGATTAATACGGAAGAAACTTTATCTTGGATAAAGTGCCTTATTTAGAGAGAGAACGATTAATTTGGAGTTAATCGATAAAAATTATTATATTCGATATAATAATCGAAATTCGATTTCGACGCGAAATTAAAATTAGATTTTAATTCGGGCATACGAGTTAATTTAGAATTAATTCGTTAGCGACGTAAATAATAATTTCGCCAGGCGCAATTATTTATTTAAATTCGATTTAATTAACGTCGCGACGTAAGTTCGGTATTTCGGAAATATCGAACCCGAACGCGTGAGTGCACATGGGCCCACTTTCATTTGGAAACGTGTGGGGCCCACATGACACATGTCATTATATGCATTATTTAATGGTTAATGCATTGCATGGTGATAGTGTACAATACACTCAATGGTTATGCATGGAGTTTGAGTGTTTGACACTCTAAGCCATTGCATGATTTGTGTCATAAGTTTATTATTATTTAATAAATATTATGGCATAAATATAAAATTGATTTTGGTAACAAAAATTAATAACACCACACACAACCTTTCTCTCTCAAATTGCCGAAAACTGCATGCAGTTTTTGCTCTCCATTTCTTCAATTTTGTTGCAAGATTTGAAGAAGTTGTGCATTGAAAAATCACAACAAAGGCTAGCACCTTCAAGGGATCAAAAGAGGTGATAGGGAAACCATCAAAGAGCTTGGAATACACAAAGCTTGGAGCTTTCCACCTCTTGTCTTCCTTGGCCGAAAATCATCAACCTTGGAGCTTCCACTTTTGGTTTGATTTTCTTCATCACTAAAGCATTGTAAGTATGATTCCGCCATACTTCATATTTTAATATATATTCATTGTTGTATTTCATATGCTTAATCTTTCATTGGGACATATTATAGAAACCAACAGCATGAACTTTGGAAGACTCATGGTGATGATAACTTTAGTGCTAATCCGTTATTCTTGCCGCAATGACTCCTTAATTTCTTCGTCAGAACTAAGGATTAGATCCTTATAGTATGATATTGAAATTGGAGGATCTTCATAGATCTATTCTTAGATCTCAGAAGTACTAATTGTAAAAGAAAACTCTTGGAGAGTTAATGGCTATGCTCAAGGAGACAGAGCCAGAGCTTTTGTAAAAGGGCAAGAAGCGCAATGCGCATCTTACTTCAACATCCTAGAAGATCAAGGCTTGGCCGAAGGCTTCTAGGGATATGAAAAAAAAGGGGCAAAGGCATAATCGTCAAAGTCTTCTAGGAAGACAAAGGACATATCCCAAGATGTATGCCTAAACTGTGGAAAACGAGGTCATTGGAAGCTTAACTGCCGTATGGACATGGCAGACATAAAGGAAGTGAATACGGACAAGGGTCCGGCTTCAGGTATGTTTGTTATAAACATGTCCACTACTGGTTTTAAAATATATCCCCTAGCTCTGAAATCTGGTGGTCTTGGGGCGTTACGTATCGCCGTCCCCCAAGCTATTGAAACTAGGATCTAGGGGCGTTACATATCGTCGTCCCCCTAGTCCTGATCTACATGTGCACATGTCATGTCCGTCAATTCCATATATGTACCAAGTTACAACTGATGTGAGTTTTTTCTCCATGCCTCTAAAAATCATCAAACTCATGTTTATTAAATCAATCATTCTAAAAGCATTATCAATCGTAAAACAGCTATAATCAAACTTGGCTGATGCCCTATGTGCTGAAAGGTAAGTCTTAAGTCAAAAGTAAATAAGTAGAAATCAATTTGAGAAAATGGCCCATCACAGATTTGGAGTCCAGCTAGTATTGCTTCACTTCGCCGAAGGAATTTATGGTTCCTGCGATGATTTCTAATTGGTAATTTAATCAGAATACAAGTCGTGGAATATGCTTCGAAACTATTATTGCTATATGATGTTCTACGCTTGTGACATTATATATTACGTGCATATGAGCTAATATGATATCCTAATGATGGCCTCTAATATCCTAAGTTGGAACTGAAATGGCTAAAACTGATTCAGACTTGAGGCATAAGCATTTCCTTGTTACGTGTCGCGGCGCTCATCTAATCAGACCCGATGAAGAGAGCAACCTTATGGTCCGCGTCATGACGCCAAGTGTTAAGCGTCGCGACGCCTATGCATCCAGAACCGAGGTAGAAAGTCCTCCCTTGTTACGTGTCACGACACAAGCTTATTGGCGTCACGACGCTCGCCTAATTTCAGGGGTGAACATCAACTTCTAATAATAAAGCTCAAGTAATCCCCAATATTATCATCCAAACTCCAACTAAACTTAACATAACTCATTTCATATCCTCAATTCAAACTCAAACCATTTATTTTAATATATATAAAAAAAATGCAATCCTCTAATATATTCATACACAAAGACTTCATTCCATGCTTAAACGACCATGATACTTCTCAAGATGCATGATTACAACTAAATCAAAGCCAATTAAGCTAATCCAAACTCTAAGGTTTACTAGGTGCAAATTGGGGGTTTTAAGTCATTTGCTTAAAACTGAAAATTGAGAAGATAAAAAGAGAAAGGAAGCTTACCAATCTTGGAATAAAGCTTGAATTGATCAAAATGACTTGAAGAAATGAAGATGAGAAGAAAAATTAGCATGAGAAGGGTCTCATACCAGCCCTTCACGTTTTTTAGCTTACGAAGATGAGGGAATAGTGCCCTTTTTATAGGAAAATGGGTTGATTTTTTTTTTATGAAATGGGTGGCTAGGATTGTACCACATCACTGAAAATCTAGACTATTCCCGAAATCTACTGTAGTAGTCACGAAAATCATATTTTTTGACCTATTTCTGATACGATTTTGGAATAATATTCAATGTAGAAGATTTAGTACTCGGTCTTAGAGTTCCGATGATATAAAGTTTATAAAAATTAGAGATCGTATGACAAAGTTACGACCCACATACCACAGGCTGTTTGGATTTAATCTTAAAATGAATTCCATATCGAAACTGCGAGAAATTTGTTGAATGTCCAAAAAGTCATTTCATGAATATATACATGTTCGAACATGATTTATATCATGTATCATGCGATCCATTAATAGTCATCAAGATTACCAAGGTGTTACAGAGAAGTCTTAGAGGTTTAGGAATCTTTGATTATTATGATGTTTGTCGTGCTTAGCACGACGGAGCATGATTTCAGGAAAGGCAACCCCACATTGTGTTGGGGTTTTTGAGCGGGCGCAGCGGATGCTCGCGGTTCAGGTGAAATCATAATTTTAAAACTGTTTAAATTACCAAATAAATTATTCAATATCCAATATGAATAATTCATTCATATTTCACCTAAAGATATTTATTTGATATCAAATAACGACAAAAATAGTTAAGAAACATCGCGAAACTTTTATGAAAACGGTTTTCCGCAAAATGGCGTAAAACGCGTTTTTGACAGAACCAACTATCCAATGTACATGGGGGCTGCCCAGGTCAGCCCCAATAGTACTTGGGCAGTTCATGGACTGCCTGAACATCGACCAATTCACGGTTTGGGCAGCCGTCACCCGGTTGGATCAAAAGTCACCTGATAACGTCGTTTTTGCCATTTTCGCATATTTCAACTCCGAAACAGTTTCTGGCAATTGTTCCAACACCCAAAACACATCCAATACATTTATATGACATAAATTTCATCACCATAAAAATAGTTTTTCCAGATCTGATCCAGAAGGCAAAAATATCAACATTTCATGCTTTAATCCAATTTTCTTAACATTAATCACAACACCAATCCAAGCCACCACCAATGAAGCACCCAAAGACAATTCTAGGATTACAAGAGTGGTCATAACACTCTAGAATGGCAACATATCATCAAATGATCAAAATGAACAAATATTACAATAATATCATTCAATACTACTTCACACATGCACCAAGCTTTCTAATCAATCTTCCAAATCAAAAACACCCAAATTCTAAGAAAAGAAGAAACCCTAGCATCTCTATAGATGCTCAAGAGCAAGAAACATGCTTTCTAAGATTAGGGATATAAACAATCACCTTTAATTCTCTTAATTCTTTTGGCTTTTTCTTGATTTTCCTCATTTTTCCTTCTTGAATCATCAAGCAAATTTGAGAGTATTTTTGGAAGAAGGGTTTAGACCATAGTAAGCAAGAACAAGAAAAGAAAAAAAAATTCACTTTAAAAAGCCAAATTGCTGACTTAGTGAAGGGTATTTTGGTCAATTTCCAATTTAATTCAATTAAATTAAAATCAAGCTTTATGTTAGCAAATCAAATTTACACACCTTTAAGCTTAATTAAAACATGCCACATGTAACCAATAATTATTAAACATTTTTCATAACAATTATGAAAAAAAATATCATTTAATTATTCAAATATTTAACATTTAAATATCTAAATAGTTCATTAATTTAATTATTATTATTATATATGTATTTTTTATTTATATTAAATAACAAATACATATATTAATGGCATGTGTCAAAGTCTCTTTTGACAAATAATTAATATGTATCAAATCAAATTTTGTATCAAATATAAATACACATTAATTATTAATTGACCAATATTCCCTAAAGCATGTGTTTTCGTTTAACCGTTTAAATGATTCGAATTCACTCATTTAATCCGATGAAGTATTATGAATAATCTGTATTATTCATAAGAAGTTGCCCAAATGCTCAACGAGTACACTTCATATTGTGGGACTCTCTAAGTTTAGGTTTATCCGTCATGAAATCCAATTTCGTGTCCATAATTCACCCACTCGTGAATTATGACGACCACAGATAATCTCGCTAAACTATGTAAGTTGAGGTCATTGCATACGTATAATCCCTCCGTCATAGGCTATCCATATTATACCTGGGATATCGATAAAAATGTCAAATTCTTATGGTATAATATAGTCGACTTTCAAATTTACGATCTATAAATAACACTTGGCACTCGCTTCCGAAGTTATACCACGGCCATGGATTTACTAGATCGCAAACACGTGTAGGAAACATTTGCCCTATACATAGGACTGACAGATTCTATCTTAATACGCACTGGATATCATGAGCATCAGTCCACACCCAACGAACAGGCGGAGGTCTGACCTAAATAGATCGGTGACGTGACTGCCATCAAAGTATGGAGGATAACTCATATATCCACTGTGGTATCTCAAGTCGATGAACCACTATGCTCGCTTAACTCGAGAAGATTCCTATTGACGTTGGTGTACCATTTATTAGGAAATCTTCAGTGAGTCATTCAGTGTTTGTCAAATAAACATCTATATGTCTATACGAGTCTCCCGAGACTCATGGTTCATTGGGATAAACCATCGGACCAATTCACACTATACGATATATACTGGTCTGAGCGGATTTCACTAACCGACCCGTGTTAGTAAATCTGGACCATGAACTTTATTTAAGGATATACAACTTATAGTGATGCTTCCTAATGTCAATTACAAACTACGTTATAACTGCGCACTACATTGTAAATCCTAGGGTCTTTGTCTAATATACACTTATCACTAAATCAGATTTAGTTTCAATCTAATCATAATCAGATATCTAATCATAATTAGATCGAATATGTATATAAAAGACAAGAAGTTCCACCATTAAATAAGTAATATTATGGAAAAATGAATTGTTTGTATTCATGAATCGGACATAAATACGATCTGGATTGGCACTCTGATCACCAACCCTAACAAATTCTCCCACTTGCTCTAGTGCCAATCTACGGTATCATATACACATCTCAATGTGTATCACATACTCATGGCCCTCAAGAGGTCACCTAACACTTAAGAGGTAGGCAACATGAAGTAGGTCCGCTATAACAATTGAGTTTGTCCAACAAACACAATCGTTTCCCTTAGCTAGCATCATTCATATTTTGTAGAACCCAAGTTCTACATCAATATGACTCATATGTGATATCAATATTGTGCTATAGCTATTAAGTTGTCTATGTATTTAGAGATCAAATACAAAATACTATGAGACAACCGCAAACACGACACTTATATCAAAACTTTTAATCTATAAGGTCACTCTGCAACTTCATAAGTCAATACTTCACAAGTTACAACTAATTCAATAGAATGAACGGTGACACTCCCACTGCATCTTTTCTGACTTTATATGACATAGACCATCTAATGTCATAATTAGACTCAAAACTAATTTGATCCTAATGGTTGCGGATTATATTCTCCAGGAATATGAAACTCATTCTTAATTTCTCGAAGATAACAAAGAACTTGTTTCAAGACACATCCTATGCTCTACAACGTATCAAAATAGCTCTTAACTATTACGATTAAATTGATATCTTTAATCGCACATAATATATTATTTATTATGCCATTATCATATGATGCATCAGATTGACTAGACATTTTAATCAATTTCTCTTTCAACAAAGGAATCATCCTTTATGAAAGATGAATACTATATACAAGAGACACACTAACTGTCAAACAGTTATATTAACTGTCATACAGATAGTTTTGATGTGTCCTTTATTAGATCATATCTAATGCATGACTAATGAGAGTATCTCACAAGTCTATAGTTTTATATCATATATAAACTTTATATCAAATATAACAGAGACTACTCCCACTGCTTTCACGGAGAAAAAAAGACTTAGGTAAACCTTTTACCTTATAAACATCTCATTATTACATTAATAATGATAATGTCGTTAGGATATATAACACTAGAAAGAAATTTGTAAGCTCCCACTGACCCTACTATCATATGTGTATTCTTTATGCTTTGATAAAATTAGACAATCTGACTGTGTAACATCCCCGATCTGGGAGATGTTACCGGCAGGGGATAGCAGTACTAACCCCATAAACCACTGACTAACTACTCATAATAAATATTGTACACTTTTCTCTATTTGTCTATACTTTGTATGGAACTGTAGCCCAACTCGATAATACTGAAAACAAACTCAATATTAACTATTGTACTTGATATCATCTCTTTATACAATGACTACTCAACAAAAACTGATACAAGACTCATACATCACTATAACTCATGCTTGACTATGACTGGACTTTCACTCAATCTCTGACTCGTACTGGTGGACTCCATCCCTAGTGACTGCATCAGTATCCGTCCTCCTGAGCTCGTCCTCCGAGAAACCTGTAAGATACAAAGACTGTGGTGGAGGTTAGATCACTATACGATCTAACTGAGTGGACAAAAACTGAAAACTAATATGAAAACTTTTAGTTTCAAAACCTAGGTTCCAAAACATCTTTTATGTGAAAAACTATACTTTTGAAAACTTTCTTGAAAACCATACTCTTCTTTTATCTGAAAACATTTTTCTGAAAACTTCTGAAAAAGATGTCTCTGATGCTCTACGCCCAGGAAAATGACTCAACTGGACGTGTCCGGGAATAACTCAATCGGGTCTCTGTAACTGGTGGTCTACGCCCAGGAAAACGACTCAACTGGGCGTCTCTAAAACTAGTACTGCTCTACGCCCAGGAAAACGACTCAATTGGGCGTCTCTGTAACTGGTGGTGCTCTATGCCCAGGAAAATGACTCAACTGAGCATACCCACAAACTAGAACTGGTGGTGCGGATCTATGCTACCACCCAAGCTCTGAATTGGAGTCCAGTTACACGATCTTATGCCGTCATCCTGGCTCTACATGTGCACATGTCCTCTGTATCCGTCAATTCCAACTGTATCTCAAGTTTCATACTGGGGTGAGTTTTTCCCTCATGCCCCGAAAAACATGAAAATCATACTTTAAATCTTAAAACTGTAAAGAAAATCTTTTATTTTCTCGAAACATAAATGTATATAATCAATAACTGAAAAGAAATCTTCTAACGCCCTAAAGCATAAAATGTAAGTCTGAAGCAAAAATAAAAATAAAAATAAAATTTAGTTTTAAAGAAGAGTGTACATTCACTGTTTAGAATCTGGCTGGTACTAGATCCATTAACGAAGAGAGTTGCGATTCCTGTGAAAAATCTAGGATTGGGAACTTGATTAGTATACATATAGTTAAATAAACCTTGATATCTAACTAAGCTTAACGATACGTCAATAGGTTTTACCTATGAGACTTTTCATAACCATGTTTTTAATGTAAGATATGCATACGGACTGATACAAGACCTCAAAGGTGGCCTCTAATGCGTTAGGGTGGAACTGAGGTGGTTTAAAGCTGTTTTCGAAATTTTTGAGTATCGCGTCGCGACGTTGTAGAGCAGCGCATCATGACGTATCTTCTTGATGCGTACTTCCCTTTTCTTCATGCGCGTCACGACGCGCTGCTCTTCAA